>APFE030176739.1:7286-55071 GCA_000404065.3 Pinus taeda
AGAAGTATCTTGAAATCAATTCTAAACGAGTTTGGCATTTTCACTATAGCAATTTCAGTGATACCTCATATTGTGAAAATTTTAGAGATCTAAGGAAACATAAGAAAGTATATGAAGTATAATTTTTAGAACTATATTTGAATAATTGGACATGTGGAAAGCGATAGAATGTTTCTCTTGGGAAGAAGCCAAAAATCAACAAGTCTTGGGAAAGTTACCATAACTTTCATTTGGAACATCAAATTGTTGAGAAAATGGTTGTTATTGATGTCAAAGGTTATTGTGCTAAATAATATAATATTACAGGCCTCAATATCATCTCAAGACCTTTCCAAAAAGCTGTGACTCACCCCATAATTCCTCTTGGTTCAGGAGATATAATTTTTTCAAGACAAAAATTGAATTTATATGGCCTTAGTCAAGTTTCCCCTCCTATAGGATAGGTCATTCCTACTTGGGTTAAGTTGGCCCTATTTTAGGGTCAACAAGGCCTATAAATAGGTCATCCCCTCTCCCATTTTTGCCAATAAATTCATCCAAGTACAACAAGTGAATTAAGAACTTCTTGAGAAACAAAAGAAGAGGTTCATATCTCATGAACCAAGGAGTAAAAAAAGCCTTGAAGGAAGTCATCTTTAAAAGTTTTGTTTTTGCTTTTGTTTTTTTTTTAAGATTATTGCTTTATGGAGCTTAATAATGGTTAATTTCACTTAAGAAATCATGGAAGAAACTCAACATCTTTTCCTCAGAATATTTCGGCCCCGAGGCCTCTATTTTTCAGCCCTGTAGTAGGTCGTATTTCGGCCTTAAGGCATATGCATTTTGATCCTGTAATAAGCATAAATTCAACCCAGCAAGCCTGAGGCTCATCCCTATGAAAATATGACATTCAACTCTATGGAAATACTAAGGCTCAACCTTGTGAAAGATTAAGATTTGGCCCTATGGTAGCCTGAAGCTTCACGTGATAAGATTCAATTTTTGAAGGTTTCTTTAGGAACTACATCAGTTTCCATTTTTCCACCTATCTCTTTCCTTACAAAGGATCGCATGACCTCTTTTTCCTTCTTAGGACGAAGTTCCAGATGGAGTTTCTAACACTTTTCAATCTAGTGCCCATTCATGCTACAATGGGTACAAAAATGCTTTCGCTTGCCCATCGATAAGGAAGTCTTCATAATAGGGAGATATTCGTCATGCTTTGTCCCAAGGATTTGATCCATTATTTTGACCATCACCTTACTGTGCTCATAATCAGCCACACAATGATGAGGTGTATCACAAAATGTGCAAGGAAACTTTTCCCATAAATAATCAAAATCACCAACATTTTTAAAATTCCCACGACACTTATACTTGGCCTTTGGGTTGTGACTTTGATGAGAAGAAATGGACTTTTCATGTCCCTTGGAATATTCATCTCTCTTTGGATACAATTTACCATTATCACCACCCTCATGGCGTGACATACCATCACTTGATGATTTATTTGCCTCCACAATTTTAGAGCACTCTACAATTTCTCTATGAACATAACCCAATCCTTCATATTGTGGTCGTTGCTTTAGCTCGATAGGATTAGTGATACCTTGGACATTGATTATGAGTATCATTTTCTTGAAAATTACATAATACATCCAGAAATGATGTGGCACATGATGACTCATATGACTCTTGAGATGACACTTAGAGAAGACATGACTTGGCACTAATGTCATGGACTTTATGATGATGTGTCAATGCCAAGCTTTTCCTATTGCTGCTATATTTGTATCTTCATGGTAGATGTTGCATGTTCTTCATATTCTTCCTCCAAAAGGCTTGAAGATATGGAGTCTCCTATGCGATCTTGATCTTTCATCCTGTATCATGATCTAGTGTCCCTTCATCTTCTTGTTTGCTGATCATCTTGTCTTTATAGCTTCAGAAGTGTCTTCTTGCATGGTCTCCTTGTTATCCTTCTTGAGCATCATCCTATCATGTCAAGGTACAGTACCTATAGATGAAATTCACTCATGACAAGACGATATTAGTTCTTAAATCTCCTAGTCTAACTTTCTTCATGCAATTCACTAATCAGACTCGGGACTAAGTGTTGGACAGAGGAGGAGGCTTAGGGATTTCGCAATGCATAGCTCTTGGAGAAAGGGGTGAGAGGCTGATGATTGTGACTGCGCAATGCACGGTGATTGGAGAATTAAGAAGCAAGACTGTGCGGTTGAGGGAGACAGTGACACAGTGAGGTATACTTTCCCATTGTGATTATGGAGTGTGCAGCTCAAGAGAGAGACTCGGTTGGTGGATTGCATAGTTACACATTTCAAAGAGACAAGGAGGTTGATTGCTGACAAAAAATATGGAGTCCGCAGTGAGAGACTGAATGGGAGGCAAGATTGTGTAATTTTGAGAGACAAGAGGCAACTTTGAGCACTGTGATTGCTATGAGCCCAATAGAGGCCACATGGATAGAGGATGCCATAAATTTACAAGGTTATGATGGTTATGAGTGCATCAGCCAATTGAGGAGGACAGTGACGGAAGACTTTAAAACTTAACATAGTTGTGAGTGCATTAGATGGTTGGTGAGGATGCAACACATTTGTCTAGTGGGAAATCCTAACCTCAACCATCATGAGGAGCACCATCATGATATATTTTCTTAAAAAAATCATATAATATGTATCTTAATATCAATACCTTTTACTTCATCAATTGCTTTATTTTAAAACTAAGTTCTTAATAACAATGAGCATAATGATTTAACTTTCATTAGATACTAAAATTTAATTATAAGATCTTAATAAAATCTTTCCAGGTGCAACTTTAGAAAGGTGGAGAATTTTCTGTTGTCTCTTAGTAATATACGACCTCTTCTCCCTCTTAATGATAGCTTTGTATATACTTATATTATGGAGCTTAATGATTTCATTAGGGGCATCTCTGATTGCTTTCTTGGAAATTTTACAGTCTTTGTCATACCAAGGATTGGAAGTTCTACAATTCTACTTATATGATGTCTCAATAGAGAAATTTCTAATGGTAGTGGAAAGGGTAGTAGTAAAATTGTAATATATTTGATCAATGTTATTATTATAAGTGAGGGAGCCTAAGTCCCTTTCTAAATTTCTTAAGAAAAGGTCAACATTACTTCTATCGAAGTGAATGTGTATTTTTCTTTCATTGGTCTCCACAATGTGGGTGGTATGCATAACAATATTTAGGGATAAAGAAAAAGGTATGTTGTCAGAGTTAGGCTCGTACCCGTTAAGTTTCTCAAAGTTTGTAATATGATTGAGGACATGAGTGTCAGAAATCACATAATCCATGACGCTGCTACCCAACCCATGGAAATAGGTAATCTGACTGGAGAGTGGCCACTTATTAATACCATTACAAATGATTAGGTCATGGGAACTACAAAGTTTTAGGAGCTCAATGCCGAATAAGCTCTTGATTATGTCTTCAGAGTTTCTCTTTAATCTATTAGCTAAGTTACCATCCTTGTTAAGCCGTAAGGGGCCAGGGTTAGAGTTGTTACTTAACATAATAGGTTGGTAAGTAGTAGTTCGAGCATTAAAGTCCCCAAGTAAAAGGATATTACCTTCATTCCTTAGGTTGTAGATGTCATTTTCTAAGGTATTGAAAAGACAAATCTTATCGAGGTTGTTTTTCTTATATGATGTAGAGTTGATAGGGGCGAAATAGCAGATTGCAAGAGATATCCTATTGGTTGTAGAATCATAGATCGTGATCCAAAGGTACTGATTAAAGGGGTCGGTTTTGTGAAGTTGGATGTGAGAGGAAACAATGTTCCTAATATAACAGGCTATACCACCAAAACCTCTCCTTGAGGATTTCTTATTCCAAGCTGACCAAAGAGTGAATCCATCAAGGTGAGGGACCCTAGATTCGTCATGCTCCCAAGTTTCAACTAAAATAATAGATCAATATCACTCAAGATCGAACTTAACATGAGGCATTTACAGCAGGGAAAACCACGAAAATTCTAGAAGAGGATATGGAGTGATGCTATTCCCTATTTATAACTTGTGTTTGAGACTCTATCTCTAATAATACTGTATATATGGGGGTAGATCTCACATAAAGTGTATCATCTTTTAGAGGAAAACATAAATGCTACCCGACATAAACAACCAAAAATAAGGAAAAATTAATAGTCATCGCTTCGACCCACTAATCATCCGACAATTCCATTGGAGAAGGATCTTTAACACTTGATCTTGGTAATTCAAATTGCAACAAACATTGGATATGTCGCCCGATGCAGTTGATGAGCCTCATAATTGGGTAATTATATGGGCCTTAACTCACCTCCTAGCTTAGTCAAACCAACTATTATCATAACTTATTGCATACTTTTGGTTATATTTTGTTTATGAGATGAGCTACAGTTGGATATTTTGCTTTGTGGTCTAATGTGCATTTAATGCAGGATTAAAGGAGAAAAGCAAGGAATTTTGCCAAAGACAAAGGTCAAAACTAGAATGGGACAAGGGATAGGGATTATAGGAGGTAAATCCTCCTCATTTACTACCCCTCCATTTGAATATTCCTCCATCAGCTCGGAGTGCAAACAACCAAATCATGAGGACTAGAAGGCAATTGAGCAAGTGAAAGACAAAACACCAGTTTATCTCTAGTTTGGGAGCCGAGCCTCCCTAATTTTAAGGAAGTCATTGGAGACTTCAGATGTATAAGTAGAGAGGTCTGGGACCTTAGTAGGATTCAAATTTTGATTGTAAAACTCCTCTATTTTTCGAGCTGCAAGACTTGTGACAGGCCTTTTGATGTAATATATTGTTTTAGTAATAGGAATGAGTTTTTTTTTAGCCAGCACTGAGTTACCTCAGAGGGATGAAGCTCTTGGGTTAGGTTCCAACCCTAGCAGCCAAGGCTTCTCTTTATTGTACATGTATGCTTAGTGTAGATTCATATCTTAGTTGTTGGTTTGCTTATTAGATGCATTTCGCTTACAAGTAGTGTAGATTAGATTGGTTGTGTGATAGTTTGCTTCCATTTGTGCCTTCATTCAAGTAGTAGGTTGGAAAGGAGAAACAGGATCACCACAAGGTTGTTAGTAGGTGTCTTGGCCTCACTTCCTCCCTCTGTGACCATGACTTGAGGAAGGGACCCTTTAGTAGCCCCAAAAACACAAATTTCTAGTTCTTTTATGAGCTTTGGAGTTTGTTGTCTTTAATTCAGTAGTTGGTTAATGTTGCAAGGTAGATTTCATTGTCATCTTTTTCCATCTCCATTTCCGCAATAAGATTTTACTCATGCTTTCATTCCCTTCAACAACATTCTTCATGCGTAATATAGGCAGTTGATTCATGCTTTTCTAGTTTATGAAAATGTATCTTGTTGCACAGTTCTTTTTGGAAGACACACATGTTTTATGCAGAGCAGGTACTTCAAGAGGAGATCAAGACTTCATAACCAACATCCATCTTCCACTTCATCCACCTTAGCCATCCCTTGTTTCATCATCACCATCACTAGTTTTTCATCAATTTTCATTCAAATTCTCCTAAACACATTGAGTGAATGTAGCCATCTCTTATCTTGGACATTGACTCCTAAGTGCTCCTAGACCTTCTAACACTCCATTCCACCCATCACACACCTTTCCTAAGGATCCCAACACCTCCAACACATCACAATTAGCTCTCGGTTGTATCCTGTAGGTTTCCTGTAATTCCTACAGGATCATCGTCTAGGTTTCTAGTACGTCATGTAGGTTTTCCTGAAACAACATATTTTGAGGCCGAATTGATGGGAAACCTTTAGGAAGTCACGAAAAGCCTCCTAGGACCCATCCACACCATCCAACCACTTCATAAACCTTCTAGCCATCCTCATGTAGGTTTTAACCTTGTACAGAAATTACCTTTATACGAATTCTAAAACACAGGAAATAAACAATGCGAGAGCATAACACATAAAACACATATACAAAGAGATTTTCCCGTGGATCCCAAAACCGGGATTACCAGCTTGATTTTTCAATATGTTCCTTTCAATGTTACAATACATATTTATACATGCCGAAGCATCTAATACCATGGACCGAAAACCATCGCGTCCAAAACCATGTGTGAAAAATCATGCACAAAACCATAGGTAGGTCTGAGGGGTGGTTACCTACACTCATCAAACCCCTTGTGACCCCCCCCCGCTACGTAATCGACGCAATGGAGGGGGGGCTCCACCCCCCCTCTAACCTCTCGGTTAACTACGTAGGCTAGTCGTGGAAAGAATATAACACAACCCAACACCTCAAACACCTTCCATCTACCTATCACATCCACAAGAACAATTAGCTTGCATACTTGATTTTGCCTAAAAAAACAAAAAAAGTGAAAACAGATTTAGTTTAGTTTCTTTGCTTGCACATTAGTATGCTTTGATTCCTTTTACTTCTGCAACATAGATAGTAGCATTTATTCATTGTTGATTTAGCAATTCTACTTAGCATAGCTTCTTAAATGGTTAATTAGGGATTACATGTTGGATTTTTCCATTACTGCAGTAGAGTAACTCTCTTAGAGTAGATTTTCCTTTCTTCCATCAAAGAATCAAACTTCTTCTGACTCTATAGAAGTTTGGCTTGGAACCCCAGTGGTCTCTCACCAACTGAACCATATCAACAGGTAGAACCATCACTTTTACTTGTGCATACAGCACTGTCACCTCCAAGTTTGTACAAACCCTGGGTTGATAAGTAAAGTTGGTAGCCCAGGAGTTGCAGCATCCTTATTGCAATACTGGCACTCATCACTGTTTGGCACTATTGTTGTGGATGTGTCTGAGTAGAACATGATTACTGCTTTCTTTTCTTCTATTTCTTGTCTTCAATATTCTGCCTTTAGTTTATTTCTGCAAAAGTAATCTAGTTGTTTCCTTTCTTTCATTTTGCATTATCTGCTTTCGTTTCCATTCTGGAAGTAGGATTTCAATTCATCAAGTAACTTTTTCATTCCGCCAGTAATTTTCATTCAATCAGCAATTTCAATTCTACAAGTACTTTCCAAGTTTTAGAAAGAATGAAAAACCAACCCAAAAATATTTCCTTTCATGCCTTGTAGGAATAGGGACAACTTAGGGAATTTTTTGCCAAATACCCCCACTGCATCCAACAACCAACCTTCTCTCTTCTTCGGCGGCTACGAACTGGAGGAACCCTTAGGTGAGCAACCTAACATATTTGAAGAACCTACATGGGAAGAAGAAGAAGAGGAATCCACTCCTACTGAGCCAATGGCTGAAAACCGAAATGTCAGAGGGAATAGAGAGAGATTTGAGGGTGCCTTCCTCATCAGGGAAACCAATGGGTACACTAAGATGAAACATATAAGCCCCTCTTCCCTACCTCTTTTTCATGGCTTGACCACAGAGGACCCCGACACTTTCCTGTTTGAGTTTGTTGTTATATGCCGAACCTATGACTATACAGATGATGAGAAAAAGTTAAAAATATTTCCATCTACCCTCAAGGATGCAACATTGCACTGGTTCATGGGTTTACCTAGAGATAGCATCACAACTTGGGCTTAGATGTAGCAGGCCTTTAACAAAAAATATCGGGGCTACTATCAGTCAAAGGATACTAAAGAAGAAATTTTCAGGGTGACCATAGGCCATGATGAATCCTTAGAAGACTACGAAGAAAGATTCCAGCTCAGTTACAAAAGGGACAGGTGCGCACTTGACCCTAAGTCACTAAAGCTGGTCCTGCTTAGGGGAGTAAGAGAAGATCATCTGGATACCTTACATTTGTTAGCAGGAGGAGATATCTACCAATTACCCTATGAGGATATTAAGATTGTCTTTATAAACCATTCTAGGGCAGCCAGGAAAAAGGGTAGGGGTAGTCAACCTATGGCCAATACATCATCTTCCAACTCATTCATCAAGGGTGAAATTGGAAACATGTTGGAAGATTACAAAGGTGAGATGTTGCAAACCCTTCCCTTGCAACTGGACACCATGAACATTAAAAGGAAGCAGGAGGAAGCAGAGAGATCCTTGGCCATCTTTTGTCCTAGATGCACCAGGAGGCATCCTAGGAATGAATGTCCATTTAACTCTATTGAAATTTGCTCAGTCTGTGAGGAAAACCACTCCACAGAAAAGTTCCCTTCTTTACCCAGACTCAAAGTTGTATATCAAGGAGTTGAAGGGGTCACTCAGCAACTTTGCTACATTAACCAAAGGAGACCTCCTGGGCATAGACCATACCAATAGGGCATGCAAGGGTCATCCCATGCATATTACAACCCCAACCAAACCACAACTATACCTTCTTGGAGACCCCCTGCTCATTGATCTGAAAATGAGATCTTAAATCAATATTAAGGTATTACAGACTCATGTGCAGGAATGCCTATATTATTTAGTGCAATGGATAGAAAAAATTGCAAATAATATAGACAATTAACAGTCATAAAACATAACAATTCAACACATCAACACAATAAATAATCAAGGAGTTCACCAGACTTCCTGGCTATGTCTCCTGGTCTAGCTACCAGTGTCGACCTCTATATTATGTCTTCAAGAATCAAGTTTTACAAGAGTGTGAGCTCAATCAGAGCCATAACACAACAACAATGATTTTACACAGGGATTTCACTTGAAAACCTAGAGTCTAAAGAGTACACAGACTCTCCCTCTTAGTGCCTCTGCTCAACAGTTCGCAGCTGCATTTCCTCTGACTCTCTGTCTCTCTTCTGTCTCTGAACTCTTCTGCCCTACTATGCTACCATTGAATGGCTTTTAAGCCTATCGACATTGTCTGTTTGCCTCCCTTATCAGGCTCTCTAGCTCCCAGCCGCTGTCTATTCAAATCCCTGTTGAGTTTTAAACAATAATTGCAAAATGCTCTAAGGTATGGTGGAGACATGTTTTCAAATGGAAAGGACCACTAGCGTGGGTGAAATCCCTGGGAATACGTTTCTCTATTTACACAAAGAAATGCACCAAAACAGTGAGAATTTCTGCCAAGCCAGACTTCAAATGATATTGAATCCGACCTATAATCCCATCGGGTCCATTGTTGCATCGCTATCGCAAGTCGCAAGTGCTACGGTCATAATCCCTTTGTATTTGGTTCATAGCGGGAATACACAGAAATACATAGGAAAATGCTTATTTTCGGACTTCAAATTTTATACAGCCGCATCTATAATTCCTTTTGTGTCCGCCTTGATCGCAATCGCATATCGCATGGCGCATACACCCCTTTGTATTTGGTTCCATTCCTCTGCCGATCACTGATATCGGCATATCGCATATCGCGTGGTCGCGGGTCCATTCGTATCACCCCTTGTATCGTTACGATGTGATATTGCGATGCGATATATCAAAATCACATCTCGCCGGTCGCTATCGCACATTGGCCCTTTGCTATGCTTTGGTCCTTCCCCTTTCGGTCTGTGAGATGAGATAAGTCACAAATCACATATTGTTGTGTCTCCGGGCCTTTCGTAAGTCCTTCCCTTGGAAACTTGCGATGCGATGGTGTAATCGCAGTCGTTGATCTACGCGCTCGATCAACGGTTCGCACTGTCGCTAGATCGCGATCACAATTTCCATAGGGCTACCTCTGATACACTCCGCCGATGCGATATTGCCGAACCCTCCGATGCTATCCGTCGATTTGATCTGGACCGTTGATCAGTCCGATCTGACGGCTCCTATGCAGCGATAGTTAGACCTTCGATTAGCTTTGTTTTCTGCTGTTCTTAGTGTTTTTTCTTTGTGATAGTGTTTTGCGATATTTGAAGACTTAGAGGTTTATAGGGTTTAAGATCCATTTTGGATCACGCCTTCCCACTAAAAAGCTTTTGGACCACCAAAAGTTGGTTTTAGCATTCGAGCAAGTGAGGATACTGCGCCCTCACTTGTCCAATTTACATCCATCGAGCTCTACTTGGTTTTGAACCTTTGATTCCCACTCTCAGGTACTCAACATCCCCTTGACACGTAGTTCTTACCTTCCTGTCCAGAACTATGTCTTCCTGTAACTCATTGAGATACTCAGGCAACAAATCCCTAATAGAAGGCAACTGAATTTGCTCATCAGGATCTTCAATCAATGAAGGTTCATACAATCTCAAGTTTTCTGCATTAACAACTGAATAGATCTGCATATAAGCTGGAAAATCAAGGAAAAAAACATTTTCACCAATTTTATCATGTATCTTGAAAGGTCCATACCTTATTGGTTTTAGCTTCTTACCTTCACCTTGCATTCTGTCTTTGTTGATGTACAGCTAGACCTAATCACCAACTTGAAAACTATGCTCAACTCGATGCATGTCATCTCTTGCCTTGTACTTGGCTTGAGTTCTTTCTAGCTGTTCCTGTACTGCCTGGTGAATTTCTTGGATTTGTTCAATGAACTTCGTTTCTCTGTCCACATCACTGTGTCCATCAACTACTATGCCTTTACCAAAGACAAAATCCAAGGGAGACTTTGGTATAAAACCAAAACAAGTCTCAAAAGGAGATCTCTGAGTAGAAGGGTGCTTGGCACGGTTGTAAGCAAGTTGTACATAACACAAATTCTCATCCCAAAGTTTGGGATTCTTGCTGTAATAGCCTCTGAGCAACTGGATAACTGTCCTATTAACCACCTCTGTCTGACCATCTGTTTGTGGATGAAATGTTGTGCTCTTCTTCAACCTAGTGTCCATCAACTCCCATAAACTTGACCAAAACTTCCCAATAAATCGAGAATCTTGATAAGATATAATAGAAGTGGGTAAACCAAAATGAACCCATACATTCTGAAAGAAAAACTTTTTTGTTTGTTCAGCTGTAACTTGCTTGTTACAAGGTATCAAAATACAGATTTTAGTGAACCTATCTATAACAACATACAAATAATCATGACATTTTCTATATTTTGGCAATCCCCCAACAAAATCCATGGAAACACTTTCCCAAGGATGAGAAGGAATTGGAAGTCGAGTGTAGAAGCCTAATTTTCTATTACTAGGCTTGCTTGTAGCACACATAGTACACCCTTTGATATATCTAGAAACTGTCTCATGCATTCTCGGCCAATAACAGAACCTTTGCAATTGTGTAACTATTTTACTTACACCAAAATGACTTGATATTAGAGAAGTATGTGCTTCTCGCATTATGTTAACTCTTTCAGTTTGTGGAATGCATAACTTTACCAAATGATATAAGAGTTGATCCTTTACATAATAATCCAATTCTTCTACTTGCTTGCCATGACTTAAAGTTGCATATACATCTTTAAAATCTACATCTTGAGCATATTGTTCAATTTAACTTTCATGCATTACTGAGTTATGCTTAAGTATAATAGATGCATTTATGATTGGTCTTGACAACATATCTGCAACCTTATTGTGTATGCCCTTCTTATATTTGATGACATGATGAAATTGCTGTAGAAAACCCATCCACCTATAATGTCTTGATTGCTGCAATTTAGTTTGTGAGTGAAAATATTGAAGTGGTTGATGATCTGTATGTATGATTGTTTCTTTACCCATTAGGTAATATTTCCTCTTTTTCACACTTTGTACTAATGCATACAATTCTTTATCATATGTTGGATAATTAACTACTGTAGAAGTAAATGTCTTAGAATGATAGCATATGGGTTTTCTGTGTTGCATCAACACTGCTCCCATGGCATAGTCACTGGCATTTGTCTCAATCTCAAATGGATGTTGAAGATCTAGCAGTGCTAGTACTGGTGTTATACTGATTTTCTCTTTTAAGGTGTCGAAGTCTTTCTGTTGTTTTCCTCCCCACTTAAACACATGTTTCAATCATGTTAAAGCATGTAATGGAGTTGAAATCAAAGAAAAGTTAGCAATAAACTTTCTCCAGTATTGTGCTACCCCTAGGAAACTCCTAACCTCTGTAGCAGATTTGGGTTTAGGCCAATTCACAATGACTTCAACCTTAGAGGGATCTATCTTCAATTCACCACCCCCTGCAATATGACCCAAATAATTTAAAGATGTTATGCCAAATTCACATTTTAATAGTTTTACATAAAGATTTTCTCTTTTTAAAACATTTAAAGTCTGGTTTACATGCTTTACATGGTCTTCCCATGTCTTACTAAAAACAAGAATGTCATCTAAATAAACAATTACAAAGTCATCAATAAATGGTCTGAGTACATAATTCATGACTCTCATAAATGTAGCAGGAGAATTAGTTAAGCCAAAAGGCATAACCAACCATTCATAAAGTCCTTGCTTTGTCTTGAAAGCAGTCTTCCATGCATCGTGTTCTGCAACTCTGACCAGATGATAACCACTTCACAAGTCTAACTTAGAAAAGTAAACTGCTTCTTTGAATTGATCTAATAAATCATCAATACAAGGAAGAGGATAACAATTCTTGATCGTTATTTTATTTAGTGCTCTATAATCAATGCACATTCTCCATGAACCATCTTTCTTTCTCACTAGCACGATTGGAGATCCACAAGGTGTTGTGCTTGGTCATATAAACCTTTTATCGAGCAACTCCTGTACTTGCTTTTTATCTCTGCATTCTCTAAAGCTGACAACCTATACATTCGAATGTTAGGTAATGGAGCATCTTGTTGCAAATAAATATCATGTACTATTTCTTGCTTGGGTGGCAGACCTTTTGGTTCTTGAAATATAACATCATACTCTGGAACAACTTTAACTAAATCAGCTTTTTGTTTAAAATCACAACCTTCAAATGCATTGGATTTTTCAGGATCCTTTGCCTTTACAACCATTAGTAAAAATTTCTTATTTGAATTCACATTTCTTTTCATCTGTACCAAGTTTATGAGAGAATAGTTATCTTTGAGTTTATGAACTCTTATAATATATCATATTCCATCTTTAGTGAGTTGATACTTATTCTTAGCTCTATAGAAAATAGCTTTCTTGTCATACAAGTATGGACTTCCCAAAACAATACCACATATATACAATAGAACTATATCTAATTCAACCTCATCTACAAATGTTGATCCAATAGAAAACCTAAGTTTACATTGTCTCGTTACTTGTAGCTTTGTTTTATCACACACCCAACCTAATGGATAGCGCTTCTCATGAGGTTTTGTTTGTAATCCAAACTTCTCTACAATTGTTTCAGAAATCAAATTTACTTGTGATCCACTATCAAACCAATTATCAATCTTATTGTGCTTGGAAATTACTCTAATATGAAAAATCTCATTTCTTTCCCTCTCATTACTTTCATTATCAACAAATTGTGCAGAATTACTTGTGGATGCTTCAGAATCTTTACCTTTAATACCTGTGGCCATAACTGTTGTTTCATCCCTTGAATCTGATCCCAAGTCCTTCTGAATAGTAGTATCATTCTTATTCTTCTTACCACGGAACTTCTTAGGTTTCAGTTCTCGATGCAAAAACCAACATTGTGCGTCATCATGTCCTTATTTCTTGCAATGAGTGCATGAATGTTTATCCTTATTTACAGTGTTTTCTTTCCTCTCCTTCCATTTCAGTTTCTTCTTTTCCTTGCTCTTGATTATAGAATATTTAGATGATCCCCCAACCTCTGGGTTTACATTCTTACCTCTAGCTTCTAGACGTGTGGCTTGAACTGATACATCATCTAGGCTAGTGGGATTAAACATGAGAATAGTATGCTTTAAATAGCTATGAAGACCACCTATATACTTCAATAATGTCTCAGGTGAATCTAATGATATGCCTAGAGTTAAAGCTCTCTTTCTGAATTCCTGAGTATAACTCTATACACTTTGACCCTTCAACTGATGAAGAGTTTGCCAACTCATCATTTCCTGGTGCATGTAAGCTAAAGGATAGAATTGCTTTTTGATAGCATAAACAAATTCATTCCAGGTAGAAATGATTTTGCTATGTTTTTGCAGATCAACTTGTGTCTTGCCTTCCCACCATACTAGTGCAGTTCCTCCAAGTCAAAGGCTAGCTAGCTAAATCTTCTTCCTTTCTGAATCAACGTTTTGTACCCTGCAATATATATCAATTTGTCTTATCCAATTATCTAGCTTTTCTGCATTGAGTTTTCCATCATAAATTGGCAAATCAAACTTCAGATCTAATTTGATTAAGGAACTTTTCTTCTTCTTCTTAGAAGAGCTAGAAGATGATGAGGATGATGAAGGTGATGATGGAGGAGATAGTGGAGGAGGCATTTCTCCTTTCCCTTTGCCTTCTGGAGGGGCAGCTAGAAAAGGTTCCTCTGCTCCTTTTTCTGGTTTGGGTGTTGAAGTGCTTTCACCTCAACCCTTCTTAAACTCCAGATACATAACTTCCACCATGGCTTTGAGTGCCTTAAAACTTTCTATAAATTGAGATTCTGATCCCAATGGAGATTCTTCTGCCATTCTCCTTTGAGAATAGACTCTTCCATTCCCTGGATTAGCCTCAAGAAGTTCTCCTTTTCCTAGTCCAAGCTTTAATCTAGTTAGCATTCAAAATCTAGCACATGCTTGTCTAACCTTAACAAAACCAAAACCAAATGCTTTGATACCACTTGATCTGAAAATGAGATCTTAAATCAATATTAAGGTATTACAGACTCATGTGTAGGAATGCCTATATTATTTAGTGCAATGGATCGAAAAGATTGTGAATAATACAGACAATTAACAGTGAGAAAACATAACAATTCAACACATCAACACAGTAAATAATCAAGGAGTTCACCAGAATTCCTGGCTACGTCTCCTGGTCTAGCTATCAGTGTCGACCTCTATATTATGTCTTCAAGATCCAAGTTTTACAAGAGTGTGATCTCAATCAGAGCCATAACACAACAATAGTGATTTTACACAGGGATTTCACTTGAAAACCTTGAGTGTAAAGAGTACACAGACTCTCCCTCTTAGTACCTCTGATCAACTGTTCATAGCTGCGTTTCCTCTGACTCTCTATCTCTCTTCTGTCTCTGATCTCTTCTGCCCTATTGTGCCGCCATTAAATGGCTTTTAAGCCTATCGACACTGTCTGTTTGCCTCCCTTATTGGGCTCTCTGGCTCTCGGCCGTTGTCTGTTCAAATCCCTGTTGAGCGTTAAAAAATAATTACAAAATTCTCTAAGGTATGGTGGCCACCTGTTTTCAAATGGAAAGGACCACTGCCACGAGTGAAATCCGCGAGAATACATTTCTGTGTTTACACAGAGAAATGGACCAAAACAGTGAGAATTTCCACTAAGCCAGACTTCAAATGATATTGAATTCGACCTATAATCCTATTAGGTTCGTTGTTGCATTGCTATCGCAAGTCGCAAGCACTATGGTCATAATCCCTTTGTATTTGGTCCATAGCGGGAATACACAGAAATACATAGGAAAATGCTTATTATCAAACTTCAAATTTTATACAGTTGCATCTATAATTCCTTTCGGGCCTGCCCTGATCGAAATCGCATATCGCATGAGATACCATTTTCACAGGACCTTTCACAAATATCATATATGCGGAAAATAAAAGATAGATATCACAGGAGGTGAAAAAGATAGGTTTTATTATAGCAGAAGTTCACAAAACAGATGACACAAAATTACACAGAGTCTTCTTCCTCAGATTGACTGTAGTGGCATTTAATAGATATAAGTTTGCCAAATCATAACAGATCTACAGGCTACCTGGCCAACAAACAGACTGAGTCTCAAAGAGTCTTATAGAACCATAGACCATCTAAAGATCCGTCCACTTTAGGTTCACACTAGCGTCAAGCACTGATGCGCAGGCTTCTCGAATCCCCTAAAGACTTGAGGATATCTCGTGTTACAAGCAGATCAGATTGATCGTCCGTAGATGTAGAGCAGGAGAATTTCTCGACTTCGACTCTAGACTGGACTCACTTGAATGAATCTTACTTCATAGCTAGCTCTTTATTTATAAGCCCGAAGGGAACAAACATTCATGAGTGGGCTTTGTACAAAATGATGACTCAATATGAAAGTACTCAGACAGATCATGGAGGTCTGCCGAAAGCAAGATTCAGGCACAGGACAAAATCGTCCTATGTTATCTCGTCCCTACTCTTTATCAGAGAGCCAGAGGCATGTGGGGACCGAATCTTGGTACCAAAATTATTTACACAGAGGATATTCATAAGTGAACCCTCGAAAGACTAAAAAGACATAAAACATGAGATTTGCAAATCTCAAGATTGTACAAAGTGGAGATTCCAGAGCGAGGGAATCCACGAAAGCTCGTCTGGCCCCATAGTCGGCCAGAAAGAGGACACTCAGAAAGACGACACTCAATTAATGGTGTAATATTTGATCTGTGGGTGTGTGTAGTGCTGGTACCTGAGATTTTCAATCAAGTAGCTATTGAAGTACTGCACTCTTATTTCTTTTTCTGTTTCCCATGTTTGAGAACTGTTTCTATTGGGTGGTTCTAAAATTGATGGGCTGATATGGATTTAATGAGATGTCGACCTGATTATGAAAATCTTCATAATTTGTACTGGAGGATAGCATCCTTGCCTTGTACTCATTTGTGACAAACCATATGATATGCCCGCAGCGTCGGATTTCTTGCAAGAAATATAAATCATCTATGTCAGCAATATGCTCAACACTTTTGTATACTATTCCATTCATATGGGCTCTTGGTTCACTAAATCCTGGAATTTTAAGCATGTGTAGAGTGTATGGTTTTATGGTCAGAGCTGAGAGACCATAGATTTTCCACCATTCAATGAACCAGTCAGGTGTAGGGTCTTCTTGTTCTAATGCCTCAACATGCATTCCTTCAAATAGGAAAGAAGGCTGTATAGAATAGAAAAAGTTTGTTGAACAATTTTGAATGTTCATTGCTGTGAAGAAACACTCTCTTTGCTTGTCAGGGTCATAATCTTCCCGATGAAGATGATTGTCAAACCTTCTGAGTGTGATGTGACAACTTGTCATCCTATCATCATCATCATTGTCTCTTTCAAGAATATAGTGTATGCTGTCTATGTGCCTCAGATATTCTAAGGCTTCCACTGATTCTTGATTCATTTCATCTTGCATAGTTTCTGTCCATAGATAGGGAATGCCTTCTCTATGTCTAATTTCTTTAATTGGATACCAATCTCTGTCATGGAAAAGTAATGGAGTTTCAAGCATGTAACTTACCCAACCATCTGGTGTTTCAAGTTCAACAGTGCTTTCTCCTCTTCTAATATAGTTACATTGTAGACTTAAAATGGAGTGTTCGGACAGAAACTCTCTTCTCAACATATCTGCAAAACTATTTTTGTCACCTTTTATGAATTCAATATCAAAATGATATTGACTGAGCTGCATTATCCATCTTACCATCGCAGCATCTTCAAATTCACATCTACTAATAGCAGATTTCAAAGGTTGACAATCTGTCCTTACTATGAATCTGGTGTAGATTCCAAAATCTCGGAATTTAGCAATTCCCAAACAAACTGCTCTGAGTTTTTTCTTCAAACTTGACCAATTCAATTGATTCTTAAACCAGAGACCAGAAGCATATTGACATACTTCTATTCCATTTTTCTTATCTGGAACCTTTTGACATAGGGCTGCTCCCCATCCTTCATAGCTTGCGTCGGTCATGATAATCTTTTCCCAGTCCTCTCTGATCGGGGAAAGAGGCTGGATACTTCTTACCTTCTCCTTGATTGATTTGACAGCTTTGGTGCATTCTTCATTCCATGGGATCAGACTTTTTTGAAGTCTCTTGTTCAATAATTTCCTTTCCTAAGCACAGTGCTTGATGAATTTTGAGATATAATTAAGACTCCCTAAAAATCGCTGCAATTGAGTCTTGTCTTTGATTTCATCTGGAAAGTTGTCAACAAAATTTAGACTTATTTGGATTACAGTATATGAACCATACTGTATATTATAACCTAAGAAATCAATCATCGGCCTGAACAACTTCATCTTGGATTCTGATAACACTATTACCATCTCTTTGATCCTGCATAAGAAAATCTTCAGGTGTTTGATATGATCAGTAATGTTATTAGAATGAATAAGTAAATCATCAATATATTTCTTCAGGAATTCCTCCATTCCTTCAAAAGTCTCATCCATAATTCTCTGGAAAGCAGAAGGAGCATTAATTAGACCAAATGGCATAATGTTCCATTCATAATGTCCTTTTGGTACTGAGAAAGCTGTCTTCCACTTATCATCTTCTTTTATCCCTACTTGCCAAAATCCAGATTTTAAATCAAACTTAGAAAAAATCTTTGATCTGGATATTTGAGCAAGTATGACAGACAGTTTTGGTAATGGATAAGCATCATAATCTAAGATATCATTTAGGGGTTTGTAATTTACTACAAGCCTTGGTTTTCCCCTGGCGATCTCAGCATGTTTATTGACATAGAATGCAAAACATGCTATCGGGCTTTCGCTCTTTCTGATTAATCCTTTTTTAAGTAAATCTTTAATCTCGGCTCTGCATAATTTCATCTGTTCTTCATTCATAGCCACTGCCTTGGATCTCCTCAATTTTCCACTGAAATCCTTCTTGAGAGGTAGATCTACTTCTTGCTTGTTGATATGCCAGAAAGCATTTGGATCATCAGAACAACATTCTTTGAATTTAGCAGTGAGGTCTGCTATTTGATTAGCGAATTTTCCATTATCCAAATTTTCTTCAGCTTTCAATATTTCCTTCTTTGTTTCCATTTTAGCCAATAGATTCTGCATTCTCTCAATCCTTTTTAATCTATTTGGCGAATTAGAGTTAATAAATGGAAAAAATATTTCCTTACCTTCCAAGCTGACAAAATATCCATATCTTTGACTGCTGTTGTCAAGCTTGGCTCCATGTTTTTCAAAATTTTGGAAAAATGGAGTACCAAGATACATCGCACAATCCATTCCTGTGACTACTGGACAGACTAGATGAACCCCAATTTTCTCATTTAGAAATACGTCTATTTCTGCTTCATGTCTGGTAGTGATCTCTCCACTGGCTGTAGTAATCTTAGGGCAGCTTGTTGGCCTTCTATGATTCATGCTTACTACAGTATCACTTACAATATTAAGTCTGGAACCTGTGTTCATAAGGACTTTCCAGTAATCATATTGGTTTCCAACTTTGACCTTCATCCTTATGCAATACATAACATCTTTGTTTATTATATTGCATCCAAAATTTGTTCTGTCCTTTTCTTCTTCTTCTGAGCTGTCATGTTGCTTGCTATGTGTTGTGACTGGATTCATATGGAAGGTCCAATTTTCTGATTTTCCTAAAATATCAGGATTTTGTGAAGATGATGCTCCTTGGACTTTCATTAATCTTACATTCAAATCTTGGTGATTTTCAATGCATATTCTCCTGTTTTCTTTTATCGTCTTTCTCAGTTCTTTGATTGCCTGATGAACTGCAGGCAGAGTCTGTGGCAGATCTTCTCCAAAATCTTCATTTCGGAATTGCCGAGTCAATGCCTCAACTGAGAATAAGGAAGCAGGTGGTACATATCCTTTATTAGGAGACCTCTTTGAACTAGATGATGGCTTGTTAAAATGATCCGTCAATAATGTCTTGTACATATCTTTAATTTGAGGATCTGTTGCCGCCATCATCTGCATGTATCATATATGCGGAAAATAAAAGATAGATATCACAGGAGGTGAAAAAGACCGGTTTTATTATAGCAGAAGTTCACAAAACAGATGACACAAAATTACACAGAGTCTTCTTCCTCATATTGACTGTAGTGGCATTTAGTAGATATAAGTTTGCCGAAGCATAACAGATCTACAGGCTACCTGGCCAACAAACAAACTGAGTCTCAAAGAGTCTTACAGAACCATAGACCATCTAAAGATCCGGCCACTTTAGGTTCACACCAGCGTCAAGCACTGATGCGCAGGATTCTCGAATCCCCTAAAGACTTGAGAATATCTCGTGTTACAAGCAGATCAGACTGATCATCCATAGATGTAGAGCAGGAGAATTTCTCGACTTCGACTCCAGACTAGACTCACTCGAATGAATCTTACTTCATAGCTAGCTCTTTATTTATAAGCCCGAAGGGAACAAACATTCATGAGTGGGCTTTGTACAAAATGATGACTCAATATGAAAGTACTCAGACAGATCATGGAGGTCTGCCGAAAGCAAGATTCGGGCACAGGACAAAATCGTCCTATGTTATCTCGTCCCTACTCTTTATCAGAGAGCCAGAGGCATGTGGGGACCGAATATTGGTACCAAAATTATTTACACAGAGGATATTCATAAGTGAACCCTCGAAAGACTAAAAAGACATAAAACATGAGATTTGCAAATCTCAAGATTGTACAAAGTGGAGATTCCAGAGCGAGGGAATCCACGAAAGCTCGTCTGGCACCATAGTCGGCCAGAAAGACGACACTCAGAAAGACGACACTCAATTCATGGTGTAATATTCGATCTGTGGGTGTGTGTAGTGCTGGTACCTGAGATTTTCAATCAAGTAGTTGTTGAAGTACTGCACTCTTATTTCTTTTTCTGTTTCCCATGTTTGAGAACTGTTTCTATTGGGTGGTTCCATAAAATTGATGGGCTGATACGGATTTAATGAGATGTCGACCTGATTATGAAAATCTTCATAATTTGTACTGGAGGATAGCATCCTTGCCTTGTACTCATTTGTGACAAACCATCTGATATGCCCGCAGTGTCGGATTGCTTGCAAGAAAGATAAATCATCTATGTCAGCAATATGCTCAACACTTTTGTATACTATTCCATTCATATGGGCTCTTGGTTCACTAAGTCCTGGAATTTTAAGCATGTGTAGAGTGTATGGTTTTATGGTCAGAGCTGAGAGACCATAGATTTTCCACCATTCAATGAACCAGTCAGGTGTAGGGTCTTCTTGTTCTAATGCCTCAACATGCATTCCTTCAAATAGGAAAGAAGGCTATATAGAATAGAAAAAATTTGTTGAACAATTTTGAATGTTCATTGCTGTGAAGAAACACTCTCTTTGCTTGTCAGGGTCATAATCTTCCCGATGAAGATGATTGTCAAACCTTCTGAGTGTGATGTGACAACTTGTCATCCTATCATCATCATCATCATCTCTTTCAAGAATATAGTGTATGTTGTCTATGTGCCTCAGATATTCTAAGGCTTCCACTGATTCTTGATTCATTTCATCTTGCATAGTTTCTGTCCATAGATAGGGAATGCCTTCTCTATGTCTGATTTCTTTAATTGGATACCAATCTCTGTCATGGAAAAGTAATGGAGTTTCAAGCATGTAACTTACCCAACCATCTGGTGTTTCAAGTTCAACAGTGCTTTCTCCTCTTCTAATATAGTTACACTGTAGACTTAAAATGGAGTGTTCGGACATAAACTCTCTGCTCAACATATCTGCAAAAATATTTTTGTCACCTTTTATGAATTCAATATCAAAATGATATTGACTGAGCTGCATTATCCATCTTACCATCGCAACATCTTCAAATTCACATCTACTAATAGCAGATTTCAAAGGTTGACAATCTGTCCTTACTGTGAATCTGGTGTAGATTACAAAATCTCGGAATTTAGCAATTCCCAAACAAACTGCTCTGAGTTCTTTCTTCAAACTTGACCAATTCAATTGATTCTTAGACCAGAGACCAGAAGCATATTGACATAATTCTATTCCATTTTTCTTATCTGGAACCTTTTGACATAGGGCTGCTCCCCATCCTTCATAGCTTGCGTCGGTCATGATAATCTTTTCCCAGTCCTCTCTAATCGGGGAAAGAGGCTGGATACTTCTTACCTTCTCCTTGATTGATTTGACAGCTTCGGTGCATTCTTCATTCCATGGGATCGGACTTTTCTGAAGTCTCTTGTTCAATAATTTCCTTTCCTGAGCACAATGCTTTATGAATTTTGAGATATAATTAAGACTCCCTAAAAATCGCTGCAATTGAGTCTTGTCTTTGATTTCATCTGGAAAGTTGTCAACAAAATATAGACTTCTTTGGATTACAGTATATGAACCATACTGTATATTATAACCTAAGAAATCAATCATCAGCCTGAACAACTTCATCTTGGATTCTGATAACACTATTCCCATCTCTTTGATCCTGCATAAGAAAATCTTCAGGTGTTTGATATAATCAGTAATGTTATCAGAATGAATAAGTAAATCATCAATATATTTCTTCAGGAATTCCTCCATTCCTTCAAAAGTCTCATCCATAATTCTCTGGAAAGCAGAAGGAGCATTAATTAGACCAAATGGCATAATGTTCCATTCATAATGTCCTTCTGGTACTGAGAAAGCTGTCTTCCACTTATCATCTTCTTTTATCCCTACTTGCCAAAATCCAGATTTTAAATCAAACTTGGAAAAAAATCTTTGATCTGGATATTTGAGCAAGTATGACAGACGGTTTTGGTAATGGATAAGCATCATAATCTAAGATATCATTTAGGGTTTTGTAATTTACTACAAGCCTTGGTTTTCCCCTGGCGATCTCAGCATGTTTATTGACATAGAATGCAAAACATGCTATCGGGCTTTTGCTCTTTCTGATTAATCCCTTTTTAAGTAAATCTTTAATCTCGGCTCTGCATAATTTCATCTGTTCTTCATTCATAGCCACTGCCTTGGATCTCCTCAATTTTCCACTGAAATCCTTCTTGAGAGGTAGATCTACTTCTTCCTTGTTGATATGCCAGAAAGCATTTGGATCATCAGAACAACATTCTTTGAATTTAGCAGTGAGGTCTGCTATTTGATTAGCGAATTTTCCATTATCCAAATTTTCTTCAGCTTTCAATATTTCCTTCTTTGTTTCCATTTTAGCCAATAGATTCTGCATTCTCTCAATCCTTTTTAATCTATTTGGCGAATTAGAGTTAATAAATGGAAAAAATATTTCCTTACCTTCCAAGCTGACAAAATATCCATATCTTTGACTGCTGTTGTCAAGCTTGGCTCCATGTTTTTCAAAATTTTGGAAAAATGGAGTACCAAGATACATCGCACAATCCATTCCTGTGACTACCAGACAGACTAGATGAACCCCAATTTTCTCATTTAGAAATACGTCTATTTCTGCTTCATGTCTGGTAGTGATCTCTCCACTTGCTGTAGTAATCTTAGGGCAGGCTGTTGGCCTTCTATGATTCATGCTTACTACAGTATCACTTACAATATTAAGTCTGGAACCTGTGTCCATAAGGACTTTCCAGTACTCATATTGGTTTCCAACTTTGACCTTCATCCTTATGCAATACATAACATCTTTGTTTATTATATTGCATCCAAAATCTGTTCTGTCCTTTTCTTCTTCTTCTGAGCTGTCATGTTGCTTGCTATGTGTTGTGACTAGATTCATATGGAAGGTCCAATTTTCTGATTTTCCTGAAATATCAGGATTTTGTGAAGATGATGCTCCTTGGACTTTCATTAATCTTACATTCAAATCTTGGTGATTTTCAATGCATAGTCTCCTGTTTTCTTTTATCATCTTTCTCAGTTCTTTGATTGCCTGATGAACTACAGGCAGAGTCTGTGGTAGATCTTCTCCAAAATCTTCATTTCGGAATTGCTGAGCCAATGCCTCAACTGAGAATAAGGAAGCAGGTGGTACATATAATTTATTAGGAGACTTCTTTGAACTAGATGATGGCTTGTTAAAATGATCCGTCAATAATGTCTTGTACATATCTTTAATTTGAGGATCTGTTGCCGCCATCATCTGCATGTATCATATATGCGGAAAATAAAAGATAGATATCACAAGAGGTGAAAAAGACAGGTTTTATTATAGCAGAAGTTCACAAAACAGATGACACAAAATTACACAGAGTCTTCTTCCTCAGATTGACTGTAGTGGCATTTAGTAGATATAAGTTTGCCGAAGCATAACAGATCTATAGGCTACCTGGCCAACAAACAGACTGAGTCTCAAAGAGTCTTACAGAACCATAGACCATCTAAAGATCCGGCCACTTTAGGTTCACACCAGCATCAAGCACTGATGCGCAGGCTTCTCGAATCCCCTAAAGACTTGAGAATATCTCGTGTTACAAGCAGATCACACTGATCGTCCGCAGATGTAGAGCAGGAGAATTTCTCGACTTCGACTCCAGACTGGACTCACTCGAATGAATCTTACTTCGTAGCTAGCTCTTTATTTATAAGCCCGAAGGGAACAAACATTCATGAGTGGGCTTTGTAAAAAATGATGACTCAATTTGAAAGTACTCAGACAGATCATGGAGGTCTGCCGAAAGCAAGATTCGGGCACAGGACAAAATCGTCCTATGTTATCTCGTCCCTACTCTTTATCAGAGAGCCAGAGGCATGTGGGGACCGAATCTTGGTACCAAAATTATTTACACAGAGGATATTCATAAGTGAACCCTCGAAAGGCTAAAAAGACATAAAACATGAGATTTTCAAATCTCAATATTGTACAAAGTGGAGATTCCAGAGCGAGGGAATCCACGAAAGCTCGTCTGGCACCAGAGTCAGCCAGAAAGACAACACTCAGAAAGACGACACTCAATTCATGGTGTAATATTCGATCTGTGGGTGTGTGTAGTGCTGGTACCTGAGATTTTCAATCAAGTAGATTTACTTCCTCTTCTGATTCAGAGTCAGAAGATACTAATTCATCACAGCTACTAGGTAAATCAAAGAAATTAATTTTCCCTTTTTTGTTTCTGTATGTTATTTTCTTCTTTGATTTTTCAGTCTTCTTTTCTGGGCAGTTTGGAGCTGTGTGGCCTTTTTTGTTTGAATTATAACAGATTATTTCTTTCTCCTTAGAAAACATTCTTGTTTGTTTGTAAGGCTTTATTCTGCTGTGTTTTTTCTTTGATTTGTCTTTGGAGAACTGAGAATTCTTCTGTTTGAAATGCTTTTTCTTTCTTCTATGCCCCCCAGAATTGTCAGGTTTTCCAAGATGCCATTGCTTACACAATTGCTGATATCCATGTGGCTTTTTGGGATTTGTTGCTGCCCTAGCAATTTTCATATGTGAACATAGCTCAACTATAATTGCTTTGACTGCTTGCCTAATTATCCCTAATTTATAATCTCCAATTTTCCCTGGCAACTTATTTACAATTGCTGTAGAAACCCATTGGGGAAGAGAAGCAACAAAAATTTCTTTCCATTTGGGTTCTAGTATCAATTCAGGAGACAAAGTATGTAACCTATGAAGAAACTCATTGAAATATTGATCAAAATGTTGCATATTGTGCAACTTCATGGCCAATAATGTTACAGTAGTAATATCGTTAGTAATATGGGGGAAACCAATGAAATTCACTGTAATACTATAAATCAATTTGCCAATCATATTATTTACAGGCAGGCTAGTAACTGGATCCATGTAGGTAGAACCATCTTCATTTAAAACCACTGACTGTTCCCAATGAGGAAGGAGATTTGGTTCTTTAATTGTTTCAGCTTTTAACCATGAATCTAAAGTACCTTCAAATCCCCCAATAATCCTTTTGGTTGCATTTATCGGGCCAATATCATCTGAAAGGTATGTTCTATAACACACAAGCATTGAATGCAAAACAGACATAACCTCAGCTTCTGCGAAATTATCGATATTCCACGAATATGTGGAATTTGCAGACCAATCCTTATGATATTCTGACTTCATTAAATCTCGTCTGTCTGGGGCAGGGTTCCAGGTAGTATCCCATTGGGATCTGGAAGAAGTGGTATTAACTTGAGTTTCATCATTCCCATTTGATATGGGAATACCAAAATGTTCTTTGTCCTGGACAGAGAAATTATCAATACAAGCTTCAAGTTCATCAACTTCTGGAACTGAATCAATTTTATGAAGGCTTGTATGTTCTTTGCTTTCTTCTGCATCATCACTAGAAATTTCACCAAATAAAAAACTTGGTCTGTAATTTTTTGGACTTTCTTCAATTTCTTTAGATTTGGATGAAGTGGCAACTGGACTGAAGATACTAGGATTTGCAAACAAGGAATATGGATGGGATGATGTTGGTGGAGGAAAATTGATGGAACTAGGGGCCTTGATGAGGCTCTCCACAGAGGATGTGAGAGAATAGGGAAGTGTACCCTTTGGCTCAGAAAATAAAGTAGCTGTTTTATAAGCATCTGTGTTGGGCTTCTTTTTCAAGGAATCAATCCCTTTGGTTACTTCCAAAACTTGTTTCTTAACCATATCCAGGCTATTAGAGACCTTGACAATTTCTTTTTCATGAGCGACAGATGCTTCATGGATTTTCCTTTCTGTAGATAGGGAGAGTTTATCTAAACTCTGTGCAATGGTCTGGTCATTTTCTGCCAGAGTTTTTACACTGTCATTCAGACAAATAGTGTTGTAATCTTGTTTCTGTAATACTCTTCCCATCATGAGCTTTAATTCAGAACATGCAGTATCAACAAAATCAAATCTGGATTTTAGATATTTTTTCAAGACTTGATAATGCCAGATTTGTCCAATTTGTAGCAGCAATGGAATCCTTTGCTGCTATAGATGGCTCATCAGGATGAGAAGGAAGAACTCTGTACAATTTCCCATCCTGGCTTCTGATAATAAAATTTTTCTAGGGAGGAAATTCTATGTCAGTTTCAAGAATTGATCCATCAAGGAGCTCACATTTATGCCTATTAGGGGTTCCTGATCTTATCATGTTTACTTGGAATTGCAAACAAATCTTTTTAATCAATTCTTCTCCTTGCTGCCTTACTGCTATCAAAGATCTTGGAATGTTGGGCTTGGCTAGCATATTCTGGAGCTTTGGCTCAAAAACAGGGGCTTTGAGAGGAGGAAGAACAACAACAGGATTTTCAGACATTTTTTCTTCTACAAATTTCTGAGAATCTTTAACCTTTTTCATATCCAAGACCTCTCTTAGAAGAACTTGAAACAGTCTGTACAAGAAGTTCTTCTTGTGGGTTAAAAAATGTGACTCGCTTATAGCTTTCTTCAGAGGAATCAGACGAAGGAGTGAATTTTATCATATTGATTCTTTTTGAAGAGTCACCATGAGGTGTTGGAGGATCAGACGAAAATTGACAAAAGGTTTTTGAACAATGGGGGTGATCACAAACAGAACTGAAAGGCGGAGATGGATTTTGCTGTAAGAACATTCTTTTGATAGAATCAAAAACTGCCTGATCTATTGCAAATTGAGGAGGTGCAAATGACTGATCAGGATGTAGCTGATTGATTGTTGTGGGAACCGTAGAGACAGAAACAGAAGGACCTTCATTCTGAGGTGTATTGATTCTGGGGAATCTTGTAGTGACCATCCCATCTATTTCTGTAATAATTGATTGTGCTGCAGCAACCGGTTGCAGAAAAAGGTTAAAGATTCTCAGAAATTTGTAGAAGAAAAAATGTCTGAAAATCCTGTTGTTGTTCTTCCTCCTCTCAAAGCCCCTGTTTTTGAGCCAAAGATCCAGAATATGCTAGCCAAGCCCAACATTCCAAGATCTTTGATAGCAGTAAGGCAGCAAGGAGAAGAATTGATTAAAAAGATTTGTTTGCAATTCCAAGTAAACATGATAAGATCAGGAACCCCTAATAAGCATAAATGCGAGCTCCTTGATGGATCAATTCTTGAAACTGACACAGAGTTTCCTCCCTGGAAAAATTTTATTATCAGAAGCCAGGATGGGAAATTGTACAGAGTTCTTCCTTCTCATCCTGATGAGCCATCTATAGCAGCAAAGGATTCAATTGCTGCTACAAATTGGACAAATCTGGCATTATCAAGTCTTGAAAAATATCTAAAATCCAGATTTGATTCTGTTGATACTGCATGTTCTGAATTAAAGCTCATGATGGGAAGAGTATTACAGAAACAAGATTACAACACTGTTTGTCTGAATGACAGTGTAAAAACTCTGGCAGAAAATGACCAGACCATTGCATAGAGTTTAGATAAACTCTCCCTATCTACAGAAAGGAAAATCCATGAAGCATCTGTCGTTCATGAAAAAGAAATTGTCAAGGTCTCTAATAGCCTGGATATGGTTAAGAAACAAGTTCTGGAAGTAACCAAAGGGATTGATTCCTTGAAAAAGAAGCCCAACACAGATGCTTATAAAACGGCTACTTTATTTTTTGAGCCAAAGGGTACACTTCCCTATTCTCTCACATCGTCTGTGGAGAGCCTCATCAAGGCCCCTAGTTCCATCAATTTTCCTCAACCAACATCATCCCATCCATATTCCTTGTTTGCAAATCCTAGTATCTTCAGTCCAGTTGCCACTTCATCCAAATCTAAAGAAACTGAAGAAAGTCCAAAAAATTACAGACCAAGTTTTTTATTTGGTGAAATTTCTAGTGATGATGCAAAAGAAAGTAAAGAACATACAAGCCTTCATAAAATTGATTCAGTTCTAGAAGTTGATGAACTTGAAGCTTGTATTGATAATTTCTCTGTCCAGGACAAAGAACATTTTGGTATTCCCATATCAAATGGGAATGATGAAACTCAAGTTAATACCACTTCTTCCAGATCCCGATGGGATACTATCTGGAACCCTGCCCCAGACAGACGAGATTTAATGAAGTCAGAATATCATAAGGATTGGTCTGCAAATTCCACATATTCGTGGAATATCGATAATTGCACAGAAGCTGAGGTTATGTCTGTTTTGCATTCAATGCTTGTGTGTTATAGAACATACCTTTCAGATGATATTGGCCCGATAAATGCAACCAGAAGGATTATTGGGGGATTTGAAGGTACTTTAGATTCATGGTTAAAAGCTGAAACAATTAAAGAACCAAATCTCCTTCCTCATTGGGAACAGTCAGTGGTTTTAAATGAAGATGGTTCTACCTAAATGGATCCAGTTACTAGCCTGCCTGTAAATAATATGATTGGCAAATTGATTTATAGTATTACAGTGAATTTCATTGGTTTCCCCCAGATTACTAATGATATTACTACTGTAACATTATTGGCCATGAAGTTGCACAATATGCAACATTTTGATCAATATTTCAATGAGTTTCTTCATAGGTTACATACTTTGTCTCCTGAATTGATACTAGAACCCAAATGGAAAGACATTTTTGTTGCTTCTCTTCCCCAATGGGTTTCTACAGCAATTGTAAATAAGTTGCCAGGGAAAATTGGAGATTATAAATTTGGGATAATTAGGCAAGCAGTCAAAGCAATTATAGTTGAGCTATGTTCACAGATGAAAATTGCTAGGGCAGCAACAAATCCCAAAAAGCCACATGGATATCAGCAATTGTGTAAGCAATGACATCTTGGAAAACTTGACAATTCTGGGGGGCATAGAAGAAAGAAAAAACATTTCAAATAGAAGAATTCTTAGTTCTCCAAAGACAAATCAAAGAAAAAACACAACAGAATAAAGCCTTACAAACAAACAAGAATGTTTTCTAAGGAGAAAGAAATAATCCGTTATAATTGCAACAAAAAAGGCCACACAGCTCCAAACTGCCCAGAAAAGAAGACTGAAAAATCAAAGAAGAAAATAACATACAGAAACAAAAAAGGGAAAATTAATTTCTTTTATTTACCTAGTAGCTATGATGAATTAGTATCTTCTGACTCTGAATCAGAAGAGGAAGTAAATTATGTCTATTCTACTGACTCCTCTGATGAAGAATGGTGCAGAGATCCTCATTGCATAGAATGTAAAGACTATGAATGCAGTGATCCAGATATTTGCAATTGCAATACAGTCAGAATGATGAAGCCAGAAGAAGATGAAGTAAGCAAGAATCTGTTCATGCAGATGATGGCGGCAACAGATCCTCAAATTAAAGATATGTACAAGACATTATTGACGGATCATTTTAACAAGCCATCATCTAGTTCAAAGAAGTCTCCTAATAAAGGATATGTACCACCTGCTTCCTTATTCTCAGTTGAGGCATTGACTCGGCAATTCCGAAATGAAGATTTTGGAGAAGATCTGCCACAGACCTCTGCCAGAGAAGATTTTGGAGAAGATCCGACAGCTCTTGTGCAGCGGCAGTTAGACCTCCGATTAGCTCTATTTTCTGCCATTCTTAGTGTTTTTTCTCTGCAATAGTGTTTTCTGATATTTGAAAACTTAGAGGTTTAGAGGGTTTAAGATCCATTTTGGATCACTCATCCTTCCTGGTCTACACCCCCTCCTTGGTCCTATGCATCTCAGTATCATTCCCAGTTAGCCATCCAATCATTTCAACCTTATGCTCCGCTACAAACTCAGGGGAATACACCACTCCAGGGGTGGAGGCCCCAATACAAAGACCCTCCAACTCTATTTCCTCCACCACCTACCCAACCACAGCTCCTACACTTTGCTCCACCCAAGCAACCCCAAATTCCTGCCCAATCAAATCCAAACCTGAACAATAGGAAGGCTCAACAAGTATACAGTGGAGAGACATCATATCCAGATTATGCTGTGGAAATCTAGGAAATTAACCTGAGATCTAGGATAGTTCTCCGAGATAACCAACCTCCCCCTCTACCTAGGGAGGTTGAGGAAGAAAGAGAGGAAGGCAACCTTAAAGTAAATCCACCCTTTCTAGAGAGATTAGCCCAACTACTCCAACCTACCCCAGAAGAGACTGAACTTCTGGGAGAATTGAAAAATCTATGTGTGAAGATCCCCCTTCTCCAGGCAATAAAAGATGTTCCCATTTACAATACATTGATTAAGGAGAAGTGCTTCAAGCATCGAGGGAGGAGAAAAAGGGATGCCCCTACCATTAATGTCAATGGGAAACTGTCTGACTTAATGTTAGGGTAGGTAATATGTCCAAAATATTTGGACCCTAGAAGCCTTGTACTAGATGTGCACATCAACGTCACGATTGTCCCACACACTCTAATCGATCTTGGGGCTACCATTAATGTGATGACCAAGGACACCATGCTCAAGCTCAACCTCCAAGGTTCATTAAGGAAGACCAAAACAGTTCTGCAACTTGCAGATCATTCCACAGTAACCCCTGAGGGAATTATGCAGGATGTGATGGTATCCATTGACTCCTGGGAGTACCCTATAGATTTCCTAGTTCTCCAGCCTAAGGCTAAGCTTACTAGTTATCCTCTCATCCTTGGGAGGCCATGGTTGGCCACTGCCAATGTTTACATTAGTTGCAGAGCTGGGAATATGACCATCAAATATGGGCATATGTCGAAGTAGTTAGTCATATACCCTCCTGCTCAACCTTCTCTAGATCATGATTTACCTTTATGGTTGGAAGAGGAGGGAGAATATGAAGTTTATTCTGCCCAAATTTATGCTTTGGAAGCAACCATGGGAGGAGGACAACAAGATGAGGATGACTTGATTGAACATCTGCTCCAAAGTCCAAATATCGGTTCATTACCTTTAGAAGAAATAGTAAAGGAAACCCAGAACAATCGTCCAATTGACTTATGCTTGGTCAATTCCAATTCACTGCACGTCAAAACCATAGAATTCGGCCCATAGAGAACCTTGCAAATAAATCCATCTCTTTCTTCTCTCAAAGAGGAGAAGCTATGCAACATGTTAAAGGAAAATCTAGAATCCTTCGCTTGGAGTTACAAGGAAATTAAGGGAGTACACCCCTTAGTGTGTACTCACCACATATACATAAAAGAAGGTTGCAAGCCAGTCTGGCAACCACAAAGGAGGATGAACTCCATCTCTTAAAGATATAGTCAAAGAAGAACTACAAAAATTGCTAGATTGACCAAGTGCTAGATGGCCTGGCAGGGAAAAGGTTTTTCTCTTTCCTAGATGGATTCAGTGGGTACAACCAAATCTAGATCTGCCCAGAATACCAGGATAAGACCACATTAACCTATCCTTGGGGTACTTTTTCCTATAGGTTCCTTCCTTTTGGCCTATGCAATGCTCCTGCCATTTTCCAAAGAGCAATCTTGAGTATTTTTGCCAAATTAGTCCATGATGCGGTGGACATTTATATGGATGATTTAAATCTTATGGATGTGATTTTCAAGAAGCCCTGTCTAACCTAGGAGAAGTATTCCACAAGTGCATTGAAATGAACCTGTCTCTCAGTCTTGAAAATGGTGAATTCTTAATGACTACAGGGACAATGCTAGGTCATTCAATATCTCAGCAAGGACTGTAGGTGAACCCAAACAAAATAGCCATCATCCAAAGGGTCCCACCTTCTCAAAAGCAGAGAGATGTTAGAAATTTCCTAGGGTTAGTTGGATACTACCGAAGGTTCATAAAGGACTTCATCAAGTTGGCCTCTCTTTTATTTAGTTTGTTGGCCAAATATTCTGAGTTTATATGGTCAAAAATTTGTCAAGAGGCCTTAGACATTCTAAAGGATAAGTTAACCATTGCACCAATTCTCCGAGGCCCAAACTGGGCCCTCCCCTTTCATATTCATGTCGATGCCTCACACAAAGCCATAGGAGAAACCATAGGTCAGATAGATGAAAAACTGCCTTGTGCTATATATTTTATCAGTAAGAACTTATCAAAGTATGAACTAAATTCTACAGTGATCGAAAAGGAACTCCTTGCTGTTGTGCATTCATTAAACAAATTCAGGCATTACATTACAGGCTATCAAAAATTTGTGCATACTGACCATGCTACAATCAAATATTTAATGAACAAACTAGATGGTATCAGCAAAGTTCCCACCAAACTTGTCCTCCAAAGTAAAGAGCAAGATAGTTAGGAAAAGTGCCCCCTTCACTTGGATTAGGGGCAATCTTTTCAAACTTGGCCTAGATCAAATATTGAGAAGGTGTGTAAGGGAAGAGGAAGTATTTAAAATCCTTCTGACCTATCATGATGGGCCTTGTGGAGGTCACTTTACAGCAAAGAGGACAACATTCAAATTGTTAAAAGCAGGCTATTATTGGCCCACTCTTCATCAGGATGTGAAAAAATACACTAGTCAGTGTGATCAGTGCTAGAGGATAGTAAGGCCTACTCCAAGAGATGAAATGCCTATGCAGCCTCAAGTGAATTTCGAGCCATTTGACAAGTGGGGCATGGAATTCATTGGGCCTATTGACCCTCCTTCAAAGAAAAAATAGTACATTATTGTGTGCACTAATTATTTGACAAAGTGGGCTGAATACAAGGCAATTAAGGCAACAACAGAAGAGAAGATGGCTAAGTTCCTAAGGGAGAGTGTATTCTACAAAGTTGGGTACCCTAGAGAGCTGGTCACAGACCAAGGCAACCAATTTACCTCCAACATGATCAAATACTTTCTCAGCCATCACAAGATCATGCATAGGACCTCCACTCCCTATCATCCACAAGCTAAGGGGGAAGTGGAGGTGACCAAGAGAGCATTGGAGGGCATCTTAACTAAGGTGGCAAGTAGCAGTAGGATGGATTAGGAAGAAATGCTAGTTGAGGCCACTTGGGCCTATAATACCACATGGAAGACCACCACTGGATTCACACCCTATGAGCTGATCTATGGGAAAAATGCCTTACTGTCCATTGAAGTTGAATATAACACATTGAGATGGCATCCCAACTAGATTTGGATCTTAACAATGCACAAAAGGAGAGATTATTCCAATTGAATGGTTTGGATGAATTCAAAATGTAGGCCCTCCTACATAAAGAGGTAGTTCAACTTTAGAGGAAGATCTGGAATGATAAAAATATCAAGGAGAATCAATTTCAGGAAAGCGATTGGGCATTTTATATGATTCTAGGTATAAGGACTTCAAGGGCAAGTTAAGGAAAAGATGGCCTAGACCTTCTGTTGTGGAAATATGCCATGATAATGGTTCAATGAAAATCAAAATCATATATGAAGAAGCCATTCCTTTGCTTGTTAATGGACACCGATTGAAAATGTACAAGAGACCTTTATCAAAACAAAAGTTCGTTGATGATATCAATAAAACAATGATGATAGTGGAGCAAGTTCCAGCTCCTCCCTCATCAAATCACTGAGGAAAAAGAAGAAATAGTAAGGACTCAGGTGAAAACCTCCATGAGGTGCCTGAGTCCCACGCTTGGGTTGAAAACCTCTTGAGGCGACCCAGTGATGAAAAAAAAAAGGAAAAAAAAGAAAAAAAGAAAAAGAGAATAGGAAGATCCTTGGGTGAAAACCTTTCTTGAGGCGCCCAGGGAAAACAGCTTGGGTGAAAGCCTCTCTGAGGCAGCCTAGTTGTTTTAATATATATATATATATATATATATAATTTTTTATCATGAAATTTCCATTTACAGGTGGGCGAGAAGGACAGTTAAGGAGAAAAACAGGATCCCAAGGAGACCCCTGTCACTCACATATTCATTTTTTTCACTCCTTACCATGCATCCCTCCATAATTTTTGTCATTTTTCCACTCCATTGCTTCGATTTATACAAAGACTGTGTTTTCTATAGGATTCCCTGTATTCCTACAAGATCCCCTAAAAACCTACAAGATGATACTGTAGGAATTATAGTGACCAAGAAATCATACAAGAAGCAATCCGAAGGAAAATGATGGACTTGTTAGGTCCCTAAAATTCACCCTCTCCATGATCTAGCACCTCACCTCATCCACCATCATCATCCTTGCACTCATCAATAAAAAAAAAATCAGTTTCAATATTTTTTTTTCCAATCTTAAAAAAAAAAGGAAATAGAGAGGAGTAAAGAGCATCACCTAAGTATCCTTTCCTCTCCACACTCCCACTCCTTCTTTCCATCCATGTCACCATCCTCACAGCCCCATCAAGCAAAATGATTCAATAATTTTGAGGGAGAAGCAACTACAGGACATCCTGTAGGAAATCTTGTAGCAGCCTATCCCATAGAATTCCAATCATACCAGCAACAAGTCTTCACTATGATGATCCAGGAGCTAAAAAAGTAGCAACATCAGATCTTCAAGCATAGATACATGCAAAAATAGAGAAGCCATTAGTAGACAACAAGAGGAGGAAGAAGAATGACATGCAACAAATATACACAACAACACCTCTTGTCTTTGACAACTGCAGCATAACATGGAAACCATAGGTAAGTATCCCGCTCGCTCTCTCATCTGCATCATGTAGTAATAAATTGTAAGGGTTACAAGATAGTTGGTTTATAAGTGAAAAGGTGGCTAGTTCACTTGGCCACCTTCGTTCAGTCAGCACATGGACAACCGTGTGTCCTCTCACACGTGGTTGTAGTCAACTCAAAGACAAAGAAGGAGTAGGACAAAAAGCAGTTAAACTACGGATCTACGAGGTGGGAGTTGATTATGAGGAGTGGGAAATGATGAGGTGGTAATGGGGACCAACGGTCCAAAAATGGCAATGTACCTTTGTTGCCAGCACACCATCTCACCCCGAATCACCATAAGAGGAAATAAAACATCGTTCCCACGCATTCTTGCATTTCACCCCCTCAAAACTCCCTCACTCAAGTCACTCTCATAACCTAGGCCACCCACCGAAAGCAAAGATCCATTGTTCACTAACAGGAATTCCTACAATAGCATGCACAGGAATTCCTATAGGATACAGTGACTATCTACAGGATACCCAGAGAATGTCTACAGGATTGATAGAGAAGAGTTCAGAAGGGATATCACGGGAGTTTTCCACTGCAACCAGTCTAAAGAGGTAGGCTCTAAGATTGCATTCCCCTTTGCACGTAAATGAACCAAGGATACTCTAAATTTGAGTGAATTTAGAAACTGTGTGAAGGGAATTAAATAAACAGTCATCTCTATTTTTCTCCTGCATTTGAAAAATTGTTTCAACCCTCTCATTTTCTCCTTAAGCTTCACCAACAAGATGATAGGAGGGTTTAATAGGAGAGAGCCCACAAACACTGTGAGAATCCAACAACACCCCCAAGTGCTTGAAATCTTCACAAGACATAATTGGATGGGGTTTTTTAAAAAATTCTGAGGGTATGATGATGAGGTGGCTCAAGAATTTTCTCTCCCTCACTCCACACACTAGAATACATGCCACTATTGCAATAAGGGGCCTCACTATAGATCTCACCTGTGAGCTCATCAGCAGGGTCACCACACTTCCCCTAGGAGTCCCATGGAGAAAAGAAGACAAAGGAGATAGCCAAGTTTCCAAAAGAAAATTCCTTTTAGAAGGTGAGGAACCCACTGAGGGCAAAAATGGAGTAAGGAGGGAAAGTCTGCCATATCCATGGAGTGAGGTAGGCTACCAACTAATCAAATACATCTAATGTGAGGGTAGATATAGTGTTGTCCATGGCTATCATTTCAGGATCCTTAAAGAATTAAGATTTAGAGTAGAAACACCCCCTCACCAAAGGCTCAACATATCATATTTCTTGCTTCACTCACTCATAGACTCAAGCATCAAAGTGAAGGAGGGGAATTCCGAACAATTAGCTCACCATGGGTTGATTAGGATCCTCATTGAAGATGCCATCCAAAACCTCAAAACCCCTATAACATGGTTAGTTTTCATAGACATGCCCGTAGAGGATGACATCAAAGCTCTCACTTATGATGTTAGTCCTATTGTCAGTGAAGAGGATGTAAAACAAGAAGAAGAAGACATGAAAGATAGAGAGGAATAAGGAAATAGAATAGAGGGGACAAAACACAAGGAGGAGTCACCTACGGTGTCTCTAGAGGCCACTGAGAGAGAGGAAACATTTGTCCTCACTGCTCTCAACACCCCAATCAAGCAAAAAGGAAAAAGGCAGAGGCAAACCCCACTATATTTCAGGACAAGAAAGAGCACAAGAATAAGACAGGGGAAACCACAAACATCAACCAAAATTCCTATTGAGATTGAAGATTCCCCTACACAAAAAGACAAAATTCCTTCCCCTAAGTCCCCTATCACCTATGTAAGGACGCCTACTACTAGATCAACTTCCTCAAAGGGTGAGGCAATCCTACAGGATCCACAACAAAATCTACAGGAAGCAAAAACAGTCCTACATGATACTCTGCTAAACCTACAAGAGGCAAAGAAATTGGAAAGAAAGGTAGGGGAGCAGCAAGAAGCTAAAGAGGAGGACCCAGAGACAAAGGAACCCAGCCCCAATCCTAGCTAGGACTCCTATTACTGGTTTATTGAAGGAGGCAGGGTCATACCTCAAAAATTTTCCATCCCACTATTCTTCGAGCTTGAGAAGGAGAGGGCCAGAACTCACCGATGGATGCAGATCACCAAATCAAATTGTGTGGAAGACATTGGGCACATGGAGGATAAAATCAAAGAAATGGGCAGAGAGAAAAGTGGATTAAGGGATGGAGAAGCTATAATGAGAAATCAACTAGAGACAAAAAATGCATGGCTGAGGGGACAACGACAGGAAAGAGAGAACCAACTAGCATGTATGGCCAACCTCTTCTTTGAGGCAATCCAGTGTAGGATGCCAACTAAATCCTATGCTCTCTACCTCAAAAACAATGGTTGTAGTTTCATATTAAGACATTAGCACAGAGGGGAACCATGCCATCTTAGGACTACATGCAGTTTATACATATTTGTGATCAAAGCACACTAGAGGATAGGGCAAAAATGGTTGAGTTTTATTTTCATAACATGGCCCTCACAGACATGAATGTATGGGACCCTAATGCCAAGTTAGGAGATCTACAATTAATGGCTTTAGCATCATGGATGAACCATGAGGAGTCAAGGCCTGCAAAGATGAAAAGGATATTGGCAAGAGAGCAAACTGGACCTCTTTTGATTAGAGCTGAATAATCAAATCCCATGGCCATCATCAGTACCCATAATTTGATTGCAAATGACCCTCAGCTAGCACCTAGATATCTTGTTGCCCAAGAGCAAGCAATTTCAAATTTTGAGGACATGTTTAGGCTGCTAGGAGATGATAGTATACATGCTTGCTAAGAAGATGGAACACATTGCCATACAACCTAAATATAAGACAATATCACTCCCCTCAAAGGTTAAGAGAGGCACTCAATATGACACCTATGTATAAGCAATATATGTAAAGGTTGAAGGTCAATTGGATAGGCCTAAAAATCAGTCCACCACTACTCTTAGGGATGTTAGAAGGGAGAAAATAAGAAGAAGAAAAGAGGCAATGGGAGGAGGTAGAAAAGAAAGAAGGATTCTATGAACAAGAAGAGGAGACTGCAACAGAGGCATGGGATGTCAGAGAGGCTATCAGAGCCATGAAGGATATGGATATTGACTAAGTTGCTCAGAGGATGAGAAACACTTTCAGTAGGGGAGTGATGATGAGCCTCATCATTGGGTAACTATATGGGCCTTACTTCACCTCCTAGCTTAGTCAAACCAACTATTCTAATAACTTATTGCATACTTTTGATTATATTTTGTTTATGAGATGAGTTAGATTTGGATATTTTTCTTTGTGGTCTAATGTGCATTTAATGCAGGATTAAAGGAGAAAATCAAGGAATTTTGGCAAAGACCAAGGTCAAAACCCGAATCGAACAAGGGAGAGGGATTATAGGAGGTAAATCATCCTCGTTTACTACCCCTCCATTTGAATATTCCTCAATCAGCTCAAAGTGCAAACAACTAAATCATGAGGACTAGAAGGCAGTCGAGCAAGTGAAAGACAAAGCACCAGTTTATCTCAAGTTTGGGAGCTGAGCCTCCCTAATTTCAAGGAAGTAATTGGAGACTTCATATGTATAATTAGATAATCATAGGACCTCAGTAGGATTCAGATTTTGATTGTATAACTCTACTCTATTTTTCGAGCTGCAAGACTTGTGACAGTCCTTTTGATGTAATCCATTGTTTTGGTAATAAGAATGAGTTTTGTTTTGGGCCAACAATGAGTTAACTCAGAGGGCTGAAGCTCTTGGGTTAGGCCCAACCCTAGTAGGCAAGGCTCCTCTTTATTGTAGATGTATTCTTAGTGTAGATTCATAGCATAGTTGTTGGTTTTCTTATTAGATGCATTTCCCTTACAAGTAGTGTAGATCATATTGGTTGTGTGATAGTTTTCTTCCATTTGTGCCTTCTTTCAAGTAGCAGGTTAGCAAGGAGAAAAAGGATCACCACAAGGTTGTTAGTAGGTGCCTCAGCCTCACTTCCTCCCTCTGGGACCATGACTTGAGGAACGAACCCTTAAGCAACCCCAAAAACACAGATTTCTAGTTCTTTTATGAGCTTTGGAGTTTGTTGTCTTTAATTCAGTAGTTGGTTAATGTTGCAAGACAGATTTCATTTTCATCTTTTTCCATCTCCATTTCTGCAATAATATCTCACTCATGCTTTCATTCCCTTCAACAACTTTCTTCATGCATAATATAGGCAGTTGATTCATGCTTTTCTAGTTTATGAAAATGTATCTTGTTACATAGTTCTTTTTGGAAGACACACATGTTTTATGCAGAGTAGGTACTTTAGGAGGAGACCAAGACTTCATAACCAACAACCATCTTCCACTTCATCCACCTTAGCCATCCCTTGTTTCACCATCACCCTCACTAGTTTTTCATCATTTTTCATTAAAATTCTCCTAAACACATTGAGCGAATCTAGCCATCTCTTATCTTGGACATTGACTCCTAAGTGCTCCTAGACCTTTTAACACTCCATTCCACCCATCACACACCTTTCCTAAGCTTCCCAACACCTCCAACACCTCACAATTATCTCTCGGCTATATCATGTAGGTTTCGTGTAATTCCTACAGGATCATCATGTAGGTTTCTAGTACATCCTGTAGGTTTTCCTGAAACGGTATGTTTTGAGGCCGAACTGATGGGAAACATCTAGGAATTCATGAAAAGCCTCCTAGGACCCCTCCACACCATGCAAACACTTCATAAACCTTCTATCCATCCTCAAACACCTTCCATCCACCTGTCACATCCATGAGAACAATTAGCTTGCATACTTATTTTGCCTAAAAAACCAAAAAAGTGAAAACAGATTTAGTTTAGTTTCTTCACTTGCACATTAGTATGGTTTGATGCTTTTTACTTCTCCAGCTGAGATAGTAGTATTTATTCATTGTTGATTTAGCAATTATTCTTAGCATAGCTTCTTAAATGGTTAATTAGGGTATGGTGTGGTTTAGCATTACATGTTGGATTTTTCCATTACTGCAGTGGAGTAACTCTATTCGAGTAGATTTGCCTTTCTTCCATCAAAGAATCAAGCTTATTCTGACTCTATAGAAGTCTGGCTTGGAACCCCAGTGGTCTCTCGCCAGCTGAACAGTGACAACAGGTAAAACCATCACTTTTACTTGTGCATACAACACTGTCACCTCCAAGTTTGTACGCACCCTGGGTTGATAAGTAACACTGGTAGCCTAGGAGTTTAAACATCCTTGCTACAATACTGGTGCTCATCCGTAGCCTAGATGGGCATCCTGATTTTGTAACTGACATTCGATAAGTCGAAGCTCATTTTGAATATCTTGTAGACCCGGCTCGGCCTCACTGTGCGCTGTTTTGTTTGTGGTCGCAACCATTGCTTTGGCCACTATGCAATTCATTAACCAGTAAAGACGAGTGGACTGTATGAACAGGGTGAGACTAACGAGCATGTACCCAAGGTCTATGATTAGTTTCCCTGAGTCTTCAACTGGTGGTTCAAGCTCAGCTTGCGAATTTAACTCTACCTCTCAATTCACAATCAATTGTTTCAACTTCGTCGGGGTCCCTTCGCAGTAAGCCTTGATTGTGGCATGAAGATTCTCAGAACTTGCTTTTCATTCCATCTATATCACACCCCGATCAGGGGAGAAATTTTTTGAAATATTTGAATTATATAAATTTAATAAATTTGATAGTTGAGCTGAATTATATTATTAAAATTAAACATATATAACCTCGATGGGCATGTGTAATCCAAGGTTATCAAGAGTCGTGCCTTGCATTCGTCCAGACCTTCCTTGCATGTGAATAGAAGGTGGGTTGTGTGGTAGGACATGTAGTAGAAATTTTGTGTGAAATCACCCATCGATGCTCGAAGGCATGTATGGGAAGACAGGTGAGAGCAGGGTCTCATATAATAGACAATTGCTTTTGTAATTATATTATGGAAATGGAAGTTTGATGTAAGTGATCTAAACTGATGCCTTAAGCCAACCTCCTGGCTCATTGTTGGTTATTGAGGATTCAAAGGGGTGATGTGGTCAAATTTGGAATGTGACAAGGGTGGCACATGCTTGCACAAGAAAGCCTAATGCAATTTAGTCTTCGATTTATTTTTGTACCCCATCTGGTGCCCTTGACACTAGTAGAGCATGTTAAGCGCAACTTGTTGTTGGTTTTCTCCTCATAGTTTTTATGAGTTATGGTTTATCACAACACCTTTTCACTAGGGTGCCACTGGAATTGGGTGGAGTGTGAAGGAGGAGTTGGGCAGGATTCTCTCCCAATTGACTCTCATTCCCTTGGATCTGTGTTATCTTATGACTCTACGACCCACTGGTGTAGTGGTGTTGGTCTTTAAAGTTTATTTTCTTATGGGTGTGAGAGTCTCCTCTTGTGCTGGTGCACTCCTCAGGAGTTGAACCAGTTGTGCGTGGCCAAAATTAGGGGATAAAGGGGTTCATATTTGGAGATCATTGTGCTCAATGGTAGGAATTTTATACACTCGTGTTCGAGTGTAGGGTGGGTGTTAAACCCATTGGAGGAGTATGTGAAGGGTGGGCATAGTCAAGTGGGTGTTGAGAAGGGTCAAGTGGTATAGGGGAGGTTTGAGTTTGAGCCAGGAAGAAGATGTGCACTGCGATGAGGTGTGAATTGAGGGGAAGCATGGGTGCAATAGCTGGAGCACCTAAATTATAATTTTCCAGGTTTGGCTCCATGTCGCAACTCACTTCTAGATACCAACAATAGTGGAACTGCATTAGAGCCTAAACCTCGTCGTCGTTATCTAAAAAAGGCGTCTACTAGGACAAGAACGGTTGCAAGGGGACACATCCCGGGCCCTTGTTGTGGTTGTTGACCAACCCAAAGGAAGAAAGTTAAATATTCTTTTACAACCCCAGCACCACTGAGGCAATCAGTGAAAATGCAGATGAAGGCGTATGACAAAAATCATCATGAGGAACATGAGGTATTTATGGTGGTATTTCTAGTGTCACTTATGGGAGAGAGTGGTGGTGGTATGGCGTGAGAAAATGTGCATTCTAGACAAACTGGAGAAGCATGAGGCCAGGCTAGCTCACCTGGAGCAACATTTTAGCGTCCCTTTTTACCCTCCCCCTCCACCAGGGATGGGGCCATACAACCTAACTTCTATCAACTCTGACGATTGAGTATGTATTTTTGCGTTTTGTTTATTACGTCAATCTTTTAGAATTTTTTTCCTCTTCAGTTATGGTCAGCTAGCTTTTGTCTTTTTTGGACTGTTTGTTATTGTTTGGTAGCAATGGTTAACAAACCTAGTTTGGGTGAGAGCAATAGGAACCTAAGGAGTAGCCATGTAAATATTGATATTTGTAGTTAATAGAAAGTTCCGGCTTACAAAAAAAATGAGACACACAGATATATATATATATATATATATATATATATATATATGGTTAGCCTCACTCTCATGTGATAAAAACAATTCTAAGTCCAAAATAATTAAATTAATTAAAATCATGAGAGTTAGGATTTAATCCTACCTTTCTAGATTGAGTTTGTTCCTCATGGTTAGGAGTCAGTTTAGGCTTAGTTGGTTGAGATATTCTCTCCAAATAGTTAGGCTCCTAGATTAGTGTGTTGTTGAGATATTTTCTCAACCATAGTGTCAAAGATAGACGTATTATCTTGAGACAAACCTCCTCATGTATTTTTTTTTACTATTATCATTCTTTGTCCATTACATTGAGAGTGTGAGGAAATAATATAGAGAGGCTCTTAGGCCTTTTCCGCCATGTCTGGTTTGGGTATATTTCTGCTATTTATTTTATGAGTGTTATTATTAATTTATTCATGTGGTATCAGAGAAATGGTGAGTTTTGTAATAGTTGAGCATTTTCTTACACATTTGCTTCAAGCAGGCCGACTACAACTCCTGATAATAGTGACTGCCCTCATTCCCTAACAAGTAGATTTTTTCCCAGGAGTCTTCACTCTTCAAGTGCACAACGCAGTTCAACACCAGCTACATCTGAGCCGAGAAGGATATTTGGTATTCGAAATGAATTGATGAAGGGCATGCCTAAGGATTCACTGAGGAGATTTCAGTACTTGTCTGTAGATTCAGGACAGAAGCAATGATAAGTAATTTGTCCAATTTTATGATTCTTTGGGGAATTAAAAAGGTTTGTTCTAGCTTGGTATATCTATTTGTTTCTCAATCAAGTGGATTTATCTCAATTTGGTTCTATCGAATTTAAAATAGCAGTTATTGTATGGTTAAATATGGTTGAAATCACTGGCTGTCCATGCAAAATCGAAAAAAAAATGTTCTCTCTACCTTCTAGGCAACTAGCAAACTGTTGAGTTTAATGTATTTGTACCAGTCTTTCCTAGAGTGCTTGCATCTGTCCATCTCTGACTTGGCCTTTCAATATTTTCATACAATAGTCCACAACCTTGTTTACTTATATTAGTACGAATTATATGTGAGGGATGTAGCCAAGTTGATGAAATTGAACGTAAATCAGACTGATATCTATCAGTATAACATTTTCCTATCTCACAAACAAAGGCTTCTGCAGACCAAGGTCACCACTTGCCATTGTTTGACGTTGTGCTTCAACTAGAAGTTCAACATGGATATTTGCGTATGAAACATCTTCAACCATATGTGACTTGAAAAAATAATCAGATATAAACACCTGTGTCTTGGATAGAAGAAGTACATCATGGTGAATACTAGATAGCCGCCAGTGATCTTGATCTTCAAGATAGGACCCATCACTCCACTTCATCACTTGAACATCCAATATATTTTCTTTGCAAGAACCAGGTTGGTAGCAATGTTCAGTTTATCAAATTTTGTAGGAAGCTTGCTATACTGGCTATATCCCACAAATAACCCATGTATCCAACCATAGAATGCTGAATCGACTGCCTCGAAGTGAAAAATACACGATGACCTGTCCATTCTTTTGGAAGAAGGAAGGATTTCGGATAGCAACTAGTAGGATTTTCAGTGGGAACGTATGGAGCATTCAATGGAAATAGGTACACAAAGTTTGTATAAATTGGACAATCACAGCCATGCATCTGTTGGAATTTCTCCAATTGTTAAAACAATATGCATGATATGCTGATGGACATTGGTTAAAATTTTGTTTTTATAGAGTTGGGCTCACAAAAGTTTCCCATCTTTTGATGGAGTATGAATTTCCTCATATATAAATCTAGTTGCATTGATCATATTCCAAGACGGGTGGATGTTGTAAGATATCATCCATAAACCTCACTTCCAGGGGCCAAAATTAACAGGTCAACCATACCTGCCTCAATATAATGTTGTAAACAAAACTTTAGGATTTTCATTGTTATAAGCAGCACCAAAGTCTTTGTGAGATAAGAGTCAGGGTAATGTTTTATTTCATATCATGCTTCCAACACTTGCGTTAGAGACCAACAATTCCATCAGACTCCAATGTCTAGATAAGGTGATATCCACAGTGGATTTTGTAGTATGCCTCAAACGAGGAGCTAATGTGGGTAGATTGGACAAACTTTGGTTGAGATATAAGTATCAATCTCTTTGAAGTGTTTTTGGGAGTCATAAAGGGTGAAGTTTGTAATTTGTTTTTGGAATGGTAAGGTGAACTTCATTTAGTCATATTTGAAGTCAGAAGTGAATTTTTGTATTTGGAGTGATAAGTGAAAGTCATTATTGTAATTCAAAGTAATATTTTACTTTGAGAGCGATTGAGTCAATGCAGGTAGTTTTTGAAGACAATTTGCTTCCAAAGTTTGCAAGCGTGACATTCTCATTGAGAAGTTTCCATGAAAAAGTTGTGACATTGAAGAATGATGTACTCCAAGTAATTAATAAAATCATAATTTTTGTGGCGCTTGTGTCCTAGATCCGCCTGAAATTGAATATGGGGATCTTAAGTACACCGTGTGTAATGAATTCATGTGCATGACTTGTGTTCAAATTATCAAAATGCTCTCTTTGTATTATGATTAAACAACTTCATGCACATAAGAAAGCTTAAGTATAAAAACACTTAATCAAGCTCCTGTAATCAAACTTAAGTACACAAGAACAAAGCGTCACATCATCAACTTGATAAGATGATCTTCCAAGCAAGCACATTTCACATCATGTAATCAAACAATCAAGTTAAGGACGCTACGTAATCAACCCTTTCAAGCCAAGACGACATCAACATCATCAACACTTTTTGTATCACTTGCAGATAAACATTTTTTAACTGAATTGTACGGGTGCATTCTCGGTTGTAACTAACACCCTAATTTGAATTATTAAGGTGAATACATTACATCAAGTAAGTCTTCAACTGAGTCATCAAGATTGAACTTGTCATTTGTCTCTTGGGTGCATTTTCGACAATGTTCGACACACTTCCTTTTTTAAAAATCAGCACATTCAGTGAGTACATTCAAGAAAGCACAAAGTGTCAGTAATCAATCAAGAAAGTTCAAGCAAGCCATCTAGCAAGGAATCATCATCAAATGAGTGTGAATTCTAGTATTCTATTCTTCAAGTGAGCATCAAATGAAGCCAGTGTTTAACGCAAGTGCAATAAGCAATAAATCTAGGGAGCATGTCATTCAAACAACAAAGCAAGTGAGCATGTCATTCAAACAACCAAGCAAGCGAGCGTGTCAAAATCAAGTTCAAAAGTTCAAAGCACGACATCTACAAAAAATGAGCCAATGTGAAGTTGATTGAAGCATTCACAAAGTATCAGTGAAGCATTCAAGCAAAGCGATCATCATCAAGTGATCATGAAATCAAGAGTTCAAGCAACCAAGTTATAAAACTCTGGCAAGTGTTTAAAGCATGAACAATAAGAAATAGTACAAGCGAGCTTGAATTCAAAGTGAGAAAGCTAACATGGTGACACACATTCAACTGTCCCAAATTCTTAACAATTTGATTTTACCATCAGCTGGCGACATGGTGAACATCAACAAAATAACTCTTGTTGATATTCAAGTGCATCTTCAACATGCACATGAGATGATTGAGTTCCTTCAACTGGAGTCGCAACTACAATAAACTGAGTTGCTAGAGAAGAGTGATGCTTCCAAGTCTTTGAACAATACAAATACAACTGATGATTCCAAGTCACTGATCCAACCAACTTCAAGTGTCGAAGTGGTCACTAATCCAATTCAACTTTCTTCCAAACTAATCATCAAGCCATGGAAAGAAATCCAAAATAACAGAAATCGACGAGGCTTAGGATATGTCAAATATGATGCCAAATTTCATATCCCAGATTATTCAAGTCCCATTAAGTTTGTCAGTGCAGGGTTTCTTGCACAAATCACATCGGATAGTTCTGAGAAAGTTGAAGAAAAACATAAATACACACAAACTTAAGCTGCAGACAAATAGACATGGCGCAAACTAAAGTTGCAGTCGAACCAAAATGCCTTCATTGTCAAATAACTGGTCTTCTGGAAGATCAGTGTTTTGATCTCCATCCTTGTCACCCTTATGGCAAGTCAAATCAATAATCAGCATAATGCAGCAAACAACAACAATCAACCAGATTGAAGATCAATTATTCACGGATTGATCCCTGTGAATGGTCATCCATGGTCAGAAGATTATATAAGTTTTAAAATCTAATTAACTCACACATATTGCAGCCAAAAGTAAAAATGAAGATGGTACTCTCGTGCAGTTGAACGGGGGAGTACACCAGTGAAACACTCCTACACCTGAAGAGGGGAGTTCAGAAATAATTTTAAGAAGATTGTCTCTCCTTTCAGCTAATAAAGGGGGGGGGGGGAAATGTCAATGAAATTGACAGTGGTTGTTATACTGAAAGTCTCAACAACATCAGCGAAGCGACCAGTGGGCATTTTCATCAGCGAGTGGTATAGACATATTTGGGCACATCAACCCCAAACTTATATGTCAATAAAATAGGGCTCAAACCCCTAAAAGAGTTGTTTCATGCTCTAAAGAAACTTAGTCATCTGAGTGCGTCATTCCCCAAAAGCTCCACTTTAGAAATCATCTAGAAAAAGCCTAAATTGGACCATACTGATTGCTCCACTGAGAAAATGTGATGCATACTGAGTGGTACACTACCAGGGTGCGATGCATACTGTTTAGGCCTTCTATTGGGTGTGATGGGCGAGGATGGACAAATGTCCATGACAGTTTGTTAGTTGGTTGCCCATGGAATCTTCTAGAAACTTTTCCTATGCCACTTGCCTCTTTGAATTCGCCCAAGGATGAATAAGGGATCTAAGAAAATCTCCAATCCCTTCTCTTGTGGAACCAATTGTAACAAGTGGAATGAATCTAATCAAACCCCATGAATGACTCAAACCCTTGCAAACATCTATAAAAGGATCCCTCATCCAAGAGATCTAGAGGCTGAAATGTTGTGAATTGCAAGTAAGTGCTGATAGTTTGTTATTAAGGAGAGAGTATTGTATTCTTGTTGGAGTGATCTTGCTATTTCATGAGGTGAAGAAGGATTGAAGCTGGGAGGATGACGTTGGATCAGACAACTAGGTTGTAATTCTCCTTTCTATTAATAAAGCTCTTCAAGTTTTCTTCCATATGATTGTGAATGTTAGCATTTGTGAATGCTATCATCTGCTCATTATATATCTGATTCTGTAATGTTTATGTTGTAATAGATCACGATGCTTTGATGGTTCTTTGTTGCTGTACTTGTGCAGGTACTCTCCAAGTGTGTTAAGTACGGGGAGGAGTTGCGGGATCTGTCAAAGGGGAGAGAGA
>APFE030176740.1:0-18833 GCA_000404065.3 Pinus taeda
TAGCCTAGACCTCTAGATTTTCTCGTTAAGTTCCAATGCGTTTTTAGGTAAATTTGGTTAATTTTACAGTTGATCTTTGAATTAGGTTTGAGTTTGAGGTCCTACCGTATGATCTCTCGAAAACTCCTAAATGCAACTATATGCCAAAGATTTTCATTTTGTTTGATGAATCCTAGCTAACAAGAGTTAAGGATTTTTCAAACCAACAAAACGAATTCAAGCAAGCACGCAACCTAATGCAACTAATAGCAAGGAAATGAAACTTTTTCTTTGAAAACACAAGACAACGAAATGCTCTTTTCCTTTTCAACTATCAATGCAAAAGATACTAGTTGCTCTACTTTTTCAATGACATAAAAGTTCTTTTCAAACGAATTAGAGAGATAGCTATGCCAAGTGAAAAACTAAATCACTCAATGCACACAAGACAATTCCCAAGCCACTAAAAACAAGTTCTCCAAATCGAAGGAAAACTAGGGCTTACGAGCTATTGTAATCTAAGCTCGAAAAGACAAAGAGGAATTCAACGGAGGAAAGCAAAACCACTCGGAACACAATCAATCACTCTCGACAATCACCAAAACAAAAGCGTAAGCAAAACGAAGTTGGCTGGCCAACTAAAGAATACCAAATCCCGAATGGGAGGCTAGACACACACGACCACTAGATGCCCTAGGGTTTGAGTGTGAAATCAAATGAAGATAAGCAAACACCCAAAGGATGAGAGTTCACAACCAGACAAACGACGGCCTGACACACTTCAGCAATCGCCAAAAGTTAAGACAAAACATAAACCAAGCAATAAGAGCAAAAAGAAGGGCTTTGCACAAACCGAAAACAAGTGATAAACGAGCGCTCGTAGAACGAGACCTCGCAAGCAATCAATCCACAGTTCAAACAAAGATATCAAGCCAAAAACCAAGTAGCAAAAGCAGGAGAAAGCCAAAACCAAGAGGTTCAGTAGGTCAATTTGAACAAAAAGGTCTTTTACAGGATCAGCGCGGGTGACCCTATAGCAACAAAGCGATGACGGACAGATGCCTGTAGCAACTTTGCGCTGTCAGCGCGGAAGGACACGAATAAAGAGCGCTAGCCCGAAAAAGCAGGTCAGCGCGACTGTATGAATAAAGAAACGCGACGACAGAGACAGCAAAGAAGGCAGGATGCGATGTCAGCGCAACTGTTTTAAAATAAAACGCGCTGAGGCTGAAAAGCAAATAAATTTGAACAAAAACTTCCAAACCAAAGCAACAGGTTTTCAAAGCAATTAAGGTAATCCCTAGGACGAACCCAGAAACCAGTCAATCAGCAAGACAATCTCCAAACTTTCGACAAAGGAGCAATAATCAAAACAAAGGTGACACACAAAAGATAGGCAAGATCCCCAGCGGAGTCGCCAAATTGTTGTATAGGTAAATCCCCTCTACGGATAGAGGCGATCCCTACTAGCCCAACAGGGGTCTAGCAACAATCGAACAATGCTACACCGCAGGTTCCTAGTTGTAATTAACAAGTGGGTGAGAATAACCTACTTGGATTCCAACGCTTGTTTGCCGAAGAGAATACTCCTCTCGCTCCTTCGCTCCAGCCGATCACAATTCCTCGCTATCCTCGCGGATGAACACCTGCACAAGCAAAAGAGAGAAAACACAAGCGTAAAATCTACTAACAACAACTATGTATCGGTCAGGAAAGATACAATTTGCATTAATCAATCATTGAAAAAATGTAAATGGAACCATAAGAGTAGTCATCTATCTTTATTAACAGAAAGTAGAGTAAGGTACAACCGAAGTCCTGACGCTGAGTCCTTCTCTAGAGGGTCCAGCCAGCATATCTTCCAAGCATTCACCTTTGGAGCAAATCTCCCAAGTCAAAAGGTCTCTCTTTCACATACAAGGCAACAAGCTCATGACCTTCCTCAAGCTCAAAGCAATCCTCACACAACACACCAAATGCCTACAAAGAGCAGCACTAAAATGCACTAAGAATTCCTCAATCAAAGTCTATATGTTCCAAACTAGCTGCTCATGGGCAATGGAGGAGGCTTATAAAGGAGAAGGAGTCTCCATGAATAGGTAAAGGATGAGCTCTCCCCCACAATAGGTGGATGGTCAGTCGAACAGACATGCCAGAGAAAGAATGGCGACCTCAACAATGCTAACAACCAGTTCTGGAGGGATCTGGAAGGCTGGTTGTTGGAACAAATTCGCCCAAACAGGATCAGCGCGGAAAACCGGTGAACTGCCGCGCTGACATCGCAAACATACGTAGAAGAAATCTCGTCAGTGCGAAAAGGACAAACGGAGGGGGCGCTGTTCGTAGAAATGGGACCAGCGCGGAAAAGACGTGTGCTTCCGCGCTGGCAGCGCAACAACAACATTGACCTCCGCCTGTCAGCGCGGTTATTTTACCAACAGACGCAATGATCCATTTAACTTAGGCAAAGAGGGTTTTTTAGCCATTTTGAGGAGCATGAGTATGGGTGAATGTGGTTTATAGCACAGCAGGGAGACTGACATGATGGCAGTGACATTTTACTGTGTAACACACCCAATGCAATGCAAGAAGCATCCACATGTACATGAAACTCCCTTTTCCAGTTGGAAAATACTAGGATTGGTGTAGTCACCATCTTTTCCTTTAACACATATAAGCTGTGTTGACATTATTCATCTCAACGGAATGTTGCATCCTTCTTTAGCAATTTTTCCATGGGAATGATAATTTGAACACAAGCTTTGATGTATTTTCTATAGTATCTAATGTATCTCAGTGTCGCGCGTAGCTGTTTAACGTTCCTAGGCTCCTCTAAGTTCACAATCATCATAATATTTGCAGGGTCCATCATCAATCCTTGCTTACCTAGCAGATGAAAAAAGGAACATGGAATATACATTTTTTCAAATTCAGTGCTATCTGGTATCTTCCATGTTTATCCAACATAAGGCGCAAAATTGCTACATGGCACTTTACCAATACAAATATAGTCTAGCCATTGAAGTATACTTTCAGAAACTTATGAGTGAATTATTTGAACACTGCTATGACTACGCAGGAAAATATGGTAGGTGCGTTCTTCAATCCAAATGGAATAACAATGTACTGAAAGCAACCCCACTCCGTCGCAAAGGTGGTTTTGCTTCTATCCTCTAGGGAAATCTTAATTTGATGATAATAAGAAAACTCATCAATAAAGGAATATTCCTCTTTCCCTCTGACATTGTCAAAAAATTCATCAATAAATGATGTCGGAAATGGATCATGAACACATGCATCATTAAGCTTCCATAGATCTACGCAGATCTTTATTTCACCCTTTTGTTTCTTCTCTTGGACTACCATCGAGCTCACCCAATTAGACTCTTCAATAGGTTCTGTAATGCCTCCTTCCAATATTTTATCGAGCTCTTGGCAAACCTTCTCCTTATACTTAGGATTAAGACTATAAGGCCTCTTTTTAACATCTTCGCAAAGTGATTCAGAAACTTTTTCTATTGTAGTGTCATCCCAATAGTCTCCAATCTTTGCGAACTTACTTGTCTTATTTTCAAAGGTGCAGAGATGGTTGGGCTCTCTACTTGCAGTCCTCCTACTACATGATGCCCTTTTCTCTCGAGAATATTTATATTCCTTGGGTCTTTGTCCTCCTCTTCAGCAGTCACATTATATCATTCCATTGCGTAGCATAGCTGGGTGCTCCAGTCTAGTTGGGTCCATTCCATTGGTTCCTTCAGTACCCTAAAGATAACCTCTTTAATTTCTTGAAGTTCTTCATCGATGCTTGCAAACCCGTCTTCAAAGCTGAAAGTCAATAAGAAACCTTTCTTCAATACATCCCATTTCACAGTGTTATGGCAAAGCTCTGTTTTGAGATACCAATTCATAGGGATTGTATCCAAGGTATGAAAAAATATATGTACCCATTCTAGCTACAGTTCCATCCCCCACGCCTTAGTCTACTTTGCCAGGTGATCACTCTCCCATTATACTTCTCAGCCATTATTGTATTAGCATTCCCAAATCATAACTTCATCATTTGCTTTGTAATCTTTCCATCCAACAAAACTATCTTATGTGTACCCCACCATCGTGTTGGCATAGCACGCAACACCAACTCTAATGCTTGAAAACAGTGGTCTTCAGGGAATTCATGCTCAAATTCATCTAATAAAATATCTATGTTAGTTAAACCATCATAATAAGGTAGCTTCCTTACCTCCGATGAAACACAACGTAGTGACTTCATCATCATATTGCATCGTAGTGTAGATACTTCATGTAAGTGGTTTTTCCAATGCTCTAATTCCTCATCTGAGTCAAAAGTGCAGGAAATCTCCCAGTTCCATTCAATCCATCCATCCGTTGTTGGATTGATCCAATCATGATATCGTGTTCTTATATTGTAGATTTGATCCATCTCATTGTCACTTTCTACATAATCGCTAACTGGTTGAGTATAGCGTGCCCCCTCTGTAGGATCCAGTGGCACTATAACCTTTAGCAACTTTATTTCAAATGACATTGTCCTCTTCTTCAAATTAATGATCCCATTCATGTCAATAGCCCAGTCAATTCCTAGGAGCCTAGGGTAGGGATTATTGTCAACAACAATTTCTATAACTTTAAAGTCCACTAATGCACTCACACCTTCAATATCAACCATTACTCCATATAATCATCCCATGGGGATGATTTTCTACTGATTCACCATCCTGAGTTGAATCGGAGAGCACTACAGCCCAGGTCTCCCCATCCTCTCCCATGTTTGTTTTGGTATAACATTCACATCGGACCCCAGATCCAAAATGACTTGGTCCATTTCATACTCGCCTATTTTACCTGTTAGCCACATCTCACATCTTGTTCATGCCTTATGTTTACCAATCTTTGTAACTCTGTACTGCTCCTTGGAAGTATTTTCCTTATTGGTGCACTTGTCTATTAAGTCATGCAATCCTTCCATAACCTTTTTTTTGTGGAGTAACTTCATGCTAGTCTCTAAAATAGTAGTGAGTACAAAAGCATCAACCTCTTGTGTCACACTGGTCTCTGGTGTTTTATCTTAGCTTCCTAAGGTGGAGGCCTCCGCGAAGATCTTTTTTGCTTCCATGAATGTTTCCTTAGCATGATTATGGTCAAAGGTGACTTATTTCTCAGGAGCTTTGTGGACCCATCTGTCTTCTTCAGGCTTCTTACCTTTATTTGTGCCAATCGACATACCACTTCTTAGTACAATATTAATGCTTTAATACTCCTCGTGAGGCTCAGCCCTCATCATTTGTAAATTCGGCATAGGCCGCTGAGGCTGTGTTTTATTCTCTTTAATTTTAGCTATTAGAACTGACATTCTTCTATGGCATGGTCGAATTGTCTACAATATTGACATGAAGGATCTGTAGGATTCGGGAAATCTTGCGCGAAGTGCCCTGATTGTTTGAAGTTGTAGCAGATAATATGACCACGACCTCAACGAGTCCTCCTACTCATCCTTGGCTTTGAAAACACCCATGCGCTCCCCTTGCACCTTGATCTAGAGGCTAAGTTTCTACTTGCATACGGTAAGTAGGGGTTCTTTCCATTATCAACTCATAACTTCGATAGTGGCACTCATCATGGCCACAAATTTGAAGAAATTGTAGAACAATTGTTGGGGTGTATGAACGAACTTCTGAAGTAAGTGTCAGTTATTCATCGCATGTTTCCCATTAACTTGACAAATGGTGCACCGTAGTGCAGCTCCCGTGCTTGGCCCAGCTGGGGCTTCTGCCTTTAGGGGGATGGCCCCCATATAAGATAATTCACATATATTGTACAATGATCTTTATCGTGCCCATGGCCCTTGCACTTCAAGCACCAAACATCTACATGTACCTCCAGCTTATTCTCCTTTTTTTTCTTTATACTCTATAATTCTAGGTGTAGGCTCGCTAACTGCAAGTGAATTTGTTGTACCCCTAGGTTCGTATCTTGAATAGGTGATGCGTGCAGCCTCATCATGATATCGAAGGCTTCTTCTTGTGCTTCTATCTTTTGCTGTGACAAAGGGATTCTTAAATGCAGAAAAAGTGATGCGATAAACTAGTCACGACGCTGGGTATCTGAGATCTGCATGTTAGCCTGCTTGATCTAGCACTTCAACCTCTCATCAAAGTCCCAAGGTGTCTCATCGACTCTCATTAGGATCTCCTTAAATTCAATAACCAACTACACCTCAGATTTAAGCTTACTAAATTCTTTGTTGAAAGTTGTTTGAGTCTCTGCTAATGATGCCTAAGGATTATAAGTGCAATACTTAATGACTTATTTTGGGTTGGAAATACTTGCATCTCTGATTTATTTGTTTACCTGTTTATCTCGCTCTAAATATTGTTTTCTTGAATTAATGAATATTATCTGCAAAAATTGGGTTAATTGAATATTATTGTGCCTAATAAGATGATTGAATGATGTATGTAAAGTTCTAGATCTAAACTAAGTTAGTTTTTGTTAGAAATGTCTTCGCGATGGCAAAACTAGGCCATAGAAATCTTAGAAAGCATGCTTGTGCACGCGAAAGTAGTTGGGCTATATTCTTAAAATCTGAAACTCCTTATTGAAGGGTTTCATGAGGAATAGAGGGTCTTTAATTCTAGCTATAGAATTAAGATCTATCGAGGGAGTAGATCTGTGTGAAGGAATATCTGGGCTACAGAAACTTGTCACATCATCTTTGGATGCACAAACTTGGTTCTTGCATCCCCTAATACTTATTCAGGTGAGACTGCAACCTACGCTACATAGGTTGTTGCCGAAAGGGCCAACAGTGTAATGTTTTTTTGGTTGGCACAACTAACTCTAAACCTGGAATAAAAATTACCCTTCTTCTAGTAGGCCTTTCACATAAGAAAAGAATAGGGTTTGAAAATTTTTAGTTTTCAAGGGTTTGCTATAGGATGCTTCTAGAGACAAAAATTAATCAATTTCTCCAACTTTTTGTGCATGGAAGCTAAGTAAAATTGACTACTTACGCCTCCCTTGGAGATTCCTTCATGGATTTTGGAATAAAATATTCACATAACCAAGCCCTTTTCCACCTCTCGGGTCAATCTTATAGCAACTAGTGACAATCATGTAGCACCTCCTGAAGATGAACCAACGTTGCTGGTTCGAAATGTCAATCTAAAAAGAAATTGAATGCGATGGATCTAGAAGAAAATCCACATAAACATGTAGCACATATTTTGTATCCAATAGCACCAAACCAATATCTTGTATCAGTTAGTACTCGACCATGTTTCACCTCTGTAGTAGTCTAGGGGATCCATGGTGGTAGCTAGCTTGACTCTTAACAATGTAGTGGGCCTCTCTTACCATTTTTGGAATGAATCTCTTAGTATAAGTGAGGCTTAGGCCCCATTTTTATCCCTTTTTGTGGTTTGTTGGTGGGCCCAGCTTGTTGTCTTAGCTACCCCCACCTACCACCTTCATAACCTCCTCATAGAATCATTAGCCTACTCCTCAAAATTATTACCCTATTTTATTTTTGTCATTTTCTCCACATTGGATGAGAGAGAGAGTTAACTCTGCTCAACTGTTTGAGGATTGCCAAGACTATTAACCATCTTCATCCTATAAAAACTTCATTTCTCATGCAGTCTAAACATTTTTGAAGTATTATGTACTTCAAGAAAGAGAAGAGGAGTTTCATATGTGTGCCTACTTGATGGTATCTACCTTTGTATTGAATGCTTTGATGTCTACATGTTGCTCCAGAAATAATCATTGATTTGTTGGCTTCTTGAGGTGTCATATTCTCATACTTGTTGCTCCATGCATTGGTTATGTTTAGAAAATAATCATTTATAGTTTTTCTTGATATTGACTTGACTAATCAGGCTTTTTAATATAGGTTCCGTCGATGGTGGATCAAGTGCTACTTTTGGAGATGAACAATGACCCTGTAGAAGCTCTACAAAGGTCATGCAACTACCCAGGACCAAGGAAATTATTATTCAATGCCTCCATGTGGTTGATTATTCATTTTGTTGATTCCAAGTGCTCCCAACTATGGTACAATAAGGTTTGTGCAGATTTCTATAGGATTGTATTTTTTTCCTGTAGTATTCACACTGACCCCTCTATGACCACAATATCCTTCAGATGGTGCTCCCAAAAACATTGAAAATTCATGTTCAACCCATGGACCAAGATCAAAATTCTTGGTTGTGGTGAAAGTAATGAAAGAAGGGCTGAATATTTTTTTGTTTTTTATTTTTTTATGGATAGAGATGAATATTTGGGTGGAGAAGAAGCTAACTTGTGTGGAGGATGGATGACGATGGTGTGGGGGACTTTTCTTTTCATTCCTTTGTGAAAAACATAAGCTCTAAAACTCTTTTCTATTTCAATCACAATCTTGTAGAAAATATGCACAATCCTATAACACTTTAGGACAACCTTATAAAACTTCAAGACTAAGGAAGAATTGAGTGAGATAGGTGACCTGGCGATGGAGGAACTTGGGGGAGCTGATGGGCTGATGGAGAACATGGAGAGGGCTAGCTTGGTGGATGGGAAAAGTGGAGTTTAGAGGCTATATATTTGACTGTTTTCCTCTTTGTTTGTGGCTAGATCCCTGCAAAAAAACATGTTAGCAATAGTAATGTAAGGGATCCTTTTGTTTTTATATGTTCTTTTTCTCTTTTTTCTTATCTTTTTTTCCTTTTCTTTTGACATCTACAGGTTGCCTCAAAGGAGGTTTTTAGTTGGGAATCTTTTCATTATTTTTTATCTCTTCTTTTTGACCCTTAGACTGCCTCATAGAGGTTTTCAACACTAGGGTTTGCCTTAGGTGCCTCATGGAGGTTTTCATCTAGGCTTCTTATTCCTTTTTTTGGATTTTTTTTCTCCTTTTTTCTTTTTCTTCTTCCACTAATCAAATTATAGATGAATTGATATTTTTGAGACCCCCAATCACATTTAAATCCTTCGTTATTGAGTTGGTAAATTCCTCTATTGACAAAGGTCTTTTCTAGAGTTTCAATCTACACCCATTGACTAGAAGTGGAATTCTTCATCAATTGTTCTGATATGGACAAATTTATTTTCATGACATTTTGCAACTAGATAAGGGCCGACCCATCTTGTCATCATCCTTCCCTTGAAGTCCTTAAAACTTGAGTCATATAGCAGGGCCCAATCACCCTCTTAGGAGGTCCTTTCTCTAATATTTTTGTAATTCCAAATATTCATTTGCAATTGGACCACCTCAGTATGCATGAGGGCTTACAGTCTAAGTTCATCAAGACCATTGAGTAGTTGTTGCCTCTCTTGCTGAGCATTGGTGATGTCAATTGTGCTTCCATTCTCAAGGTGTTCTATTCAAACTCAGTGGACAACAATGCCTTCTTTCCATAAACCAACTCAAAGGGAGTGAACCCAGCGGTGGTTTTCCAGGTGGTATTATAGTCCCATGTGGCCTCCACAAGCTAAGATGCCCAATCCTTCTTGTTTTTCTAACAAATTTAATTGATTTGTTCTCCAAAGCTTTATTTATGACCTCCACCTGCACATTTTGTTGAGGATGGTAGGAAGTGGATTTTCAGTTCCTTATATGATGTTGCTCCATGATTACTTCAATTATATTAAAAGTAAATTGATTCCCTTGGTCAATGACCAAATCCTTTTGGAATCCAAACTTGTAGAATCTGTTTTCCCTTAGAAAATTTTCCATCTTCTACATTTTTGATACTTTTACTACCTTCACTTTAGCCCACGTTTCCAAATAATTAGTGCACACAATGATATATCTCTTTTGTTTGGATTGGAGATACATTAGTCCAATGAAATCCATGCCCCACTTCTCAAATGGCTCAAGAGTCACTTGAGGTTGGAGGTTCATTTCATCCTTTGGTGTATGATTTACCATCCTTTAGTGCTCATTACATCTGGCAGTGTATCTCCTAGCATCTTGGTGTAGAGTGGGCTAGTAGTAGCCAACTTGGAGAATTTTGAAGGTTTTCCTCTTGGCAGTGAAATAGACCATAAAGGGTCCATCATGAAATGCTACGAAGATGTCAAAAGAATCATCCTCCCTTACACATCTCCTCAATATCTAATATGGTCCCAACTTAAAGAGATTTCACCCAATCTAGGTGAAAGCGGTTCTTTTTCTAACTATCTTTTTCTTGTGCTTGGAGGTTAGATTAGGAGGGAATATACAACAACCAAGAAATTTCCTTTGTTAACAAACCAAGGATACAACAATGAAATATAAAAGAGGTGCTTATCTAGAAGTTGATAATCTAACATCTCCTCACTTTCTACAGGCAATGTTAGTCTAACCAAAAAATATGCAACCACATTTTCCTTTCTTGGATTATCAACAATGGTTATATAAAATTGTTACCTAGGGATATAATGCCTAAATACTGTTAGATCAAGTTTATTTACTAAATATTTTATGGTTACATGATAAATGTGAATGAAGACTTGGTACCCAAGGATATAATTCCTAAACTATTTCAAGGAGTGCACAACAACTAAGAGTTATTTTTTAGTAATTTGGTCATTAAGTTTAGCTTTGGAGAGGTTATTATTGATCGAGTATATGGCATAAGGTAAATTTTCTTCCACTTTCCCCAAAGGTGCTCCACAAATTTTTTCGATGCATCTCTGTGGATGTGGAAAGGAAATTCCCAATTGGAACCTCTTAGAATTGGTGTGGTGGTTAATTTTTATTTCAGCTCTTCAAATGCCTCTTGATATTTATCTGTCCAACAAAAATATGAATCTTTAGTCAAGAATCCAAACAAAGGTGAAGCCAACTTGCTAAACTCCTTAATGAATCTCTTGTAATATCTAGCCAACCCAAGAAAACTTCTAACAAAGGGATGTTAGATCAAGTTTATTTACTAAATATTTTATGGCTACATGATAAACAAATGCCCCATTTCGCTCCCACATTTCCATGGACTAGCCTTTGAAGAAAGAAAGTAGCTATGTATTTTTGGCTTACCAACACATTATCCTCAACCACCTTCCCACAAAAAAGGTGGTAAATAGACCTACACAATCAATTCTCATAAACAAATTCTATTAATAAAGGAAAGTCAATGTTGCTAAGAAAGACAATGCATGAATAAAATATACAAAGATAGAGATTACAACCTCTAGGTTCGGCCCTAACCCAAAGGGACTCATCCCTCTAAAGAAAATTAAGATGGAATGTAACAATAAATTTTTCATTAACATCAAATAATGCTAAAGTACATGACAAAGGAATGAAAGTAACAAGTCTGAACTCCTCTTAGTAGTCTCTATCTTCTCTAAAAATTCGAATCTTATTGAGACCTTAGTCTTACTTAAATGGGTGAGGTACGACCACCTTGGAAAGAGGGTTACATCCCTCCAAAATACTTATAAAGGTGGATCTATCTCCTTGAGATCCTTGCAATCCTTGAGTGCATCAGTTGTTAGCGGATCTTTGAACTGTGGGTGAGTAAATTCAGGGAGCAAGTCGAGTTATAAGTGAGTAAATGTAGGAGACAAGCCTCCTACATCTTCTCTATTTATCTCCAACATATCTTTACATAGTAAATATACACAAATGCACTCTTTTCCTACACATTAATCACATTAGGCCATGATATATAACAAACAACCTTTAGGTATTCTAATAAACACATTATAGTAAAAATTATGTTATTGAATGTGAGGAAAGAGGTAAATATAGGATGAAGGATAGATGGGCCTTATTATGTGCCTATTAATTAGACCCATCAAAGTTATAAATGAAAATATTTAGAAGTTATAGAAATAGGGTACTCCTGAATTGCCTTCCATCAAAACTCTTTGTCCAAAAAGATTAAATCTTTAGCATAAGTGAAAGCTATTGAGGTGAAAGCACACTTTAGTAAAATATTGGTAAACATTCAACCAACATTGCAGACACCTTCACCTAAATATTATATATATATAATATAATATATATTATATATAATAATAATATATAAAATATATATATATATATTATAATATATAATATAAATAATATATATATATATATATATAAAATATATAATAATAATATATAATATATAATTAACGAAATCCCAGCTCCTGCAACCTTAGCATAATTAACTCCAACTCGCTCTAAAGTTCAATATTTTTCTCCATCTACATTAGAATGCGACCAATCATTCCAATTGGTACAATCAGCTACTTCAAAGATTGAGGTTAAAGGTTCAAATTAGTCACTAGGGGAAATAGAGAGAATATGTATTCACATATTGAGATCACAAACTGAATTACCCACTATGATAGTGGCCCAAATTATACAAACAATCGATAAAACAACTCCAAAGGACACTCATGTGAAACCATCTCCAACACCATCTATTCTAGAATGAATAATTCAACAAAGATTCATCCAACTTTTTCTGATTCTCTTATTCTCTCATTCTATGTATTTTGAAACTTACACTAAAACTTTGAATATCTCCAAAATTCCCCCTCTTCGAGATGAAGAAGGCATTAAGGGTTGGGGAGATGTTGGAGGGGCTAGTTAACTAAGTCAACTAGCCCGAGTCAACTCACCAAAGATGTGTTATAAGTTGATCGGCTCATCTATCGATTTTGTTAACTAAGTCAATTAAGACAGTTATATTGTTGTAGTTCTCTACAAGGATATAAATATATATGTACTGAACTCTATGTAGTTGATTGATACCCATTGAGATATGTTTAGTACAAGTGTTCTTTTGTTGGCTCTCTACTTATTTTGTGTCTTTTCCTCTTCCATGTGATGCATATTGCTATTTAACCTTACTTGATGTTCCACTCTAATATTAACTAATGCATATTATTCACAGGACTACAACACCCATAACGAATCTAGACTGTTGATATCTATGTCAAGTGAATTTGAACTATCAAATCCTAGTGTTGACAAGTTTAATCCTCTCTACGGACAGAGACAATCCCTCTAGCCCAATCCCTATGGACAAAGTTAATCCTCATTCTGATGTTATTCTTATTTCCTTTGTTGAGGGCCTTGAACCGCTTGTTTCACAGACTTGTTCTTACTGTTATCACAAAACCTAACCCTGACAAGCTGCTAATCAGGTAGACCTTGAGTAATTGTTTCAAACCAACTTTTGGCTGAGGCTTAGCCTTCTCATCCTGAGAGGGCTCTCTCACTAAGTTAAAGTTTTTGATAATGGATTAGATGGCTAACTCTATGAAAACAAATGAAGGAATGTAAATGGTTGAAACACATTCAATAAATGTCCATTAGGCTATGGGGTTAGAAAATTCTTAGTATGACAACAATATTAGTTGAACATGGAAGTCAGAGCATCAAAAGTTCAATATATCAGTTAACACATAGAAACATGTAGGAAACACAGTCTACAAATGCATGAAGGAAGTTAGCGCATTGTCAATGAGTTATAAGTATCATACGTTCATACTACTGCAAATAAGGAAATGATGACAAACAAAAAAAAACCCACCATTGAACTCTTTCTGAATCCTAAGAAGTAAAGCCAAAGTCTGTATTCATAAAAACATAATCTTCTACAATGACACAATGTGAGTGTTTTCTTTGAAAATTTTCCAACCCTTGGTGCATTACAACTCTTATCATATATATAGTTTCCTTACAAGCTTGAATTCCTTCCTCCAACAAGAGGGGAATTCAAATTTCTCTAGATTTGACACCTATTGAACTTTAAACAAACTATTAATTACAACTTACTGTAAACTAATAGTCTTAGAGACCTAAGTTGACTAGGAGTGTAACTCCTTATCTATGTTGGCAACAACCTTAGTTCTGAAAACAAACTCGTTCTTTGACATCTGTCCCTCTTTATCTTTGTCTTGAGTGATAACTTTAAAATTCATGTTGGCCTTTGATTGCTTGTCCTTTAACTGTCCCTGGATACTAGGAAAATTGTTGTTGTTTTTTCTGCTTTAGTCTCCAAAGTGGTTCCTCGAATTCTGCTAACCATTTTATCCCTTTTAATAACATGTGATGCCTTGAATTAGACCAAAGGTCCTGCTCATCTACTCGTGCTAAGACAAAACTCCTTAGATGCTGGTTGAAGCATGACAACTGTCTGAGCTACGAAATGACTGTTGTTTTCATAACGCAGAGTTTGGAGTTATTAAATGCCTCTCATTCTTTGAATTTTCCTTTGCCTAGTATTCAAAACTTCTGAGGTGGCCCCTTTGTATCTTCTGTAGTAGCATTCTTTCATAATGGTTCCCCCCTTCATTTCAAAATTGATTCAAAAAACAAAACTAGCAACTTCAGCAGTTTCCTAGCTTGCAACAAAACTGTTGTGCATTATATGTCATTTTTAGCAGTTTTGTAGCGTGCTACAAAACTGCTATGTGATTCAAGAACACAGTTTTTTGTCATTTTTTGGGATTTTTTTTATGGCTTATCCACATAATATGAGCCAAATAATCTGACATTATCTATCCAAAATAACATTCAATCTTCAAAAAGTAAACTTCACATCAAAATTGTCTCAAACTTTCTTCACTTACTGTCAGGTTCATTTATGTTGAGACTTTTCTTTTGGTTGATTCAATTGAATCTTCATATCTTCAATCTGTCTTTTCATCATTCAGATTTTAGTTCTTAGTTTTTCATTGACCCTTCTGACATATATTGCCTCCTTTATTGCAGGGATGGTCCAAATGAAATATTGAGCATGACTGCCCACTACTTCATATCTTGGAGCTTTTCCATCTTCACAACTGGATTTTGCTCTTTTGAATTTTTTTCTTTCAACTGCATGTCTCCTTGCCCTTTCCTTGAGTTGGGTAATCTCAAGATTGGTAGACACCAATTTCTTTTTTACCTCCTCCAAGCTACATTCTTCCTCAAGAGTGATAACTGCCTTGCCTCTGTCATCTTTGCACACTAGTGAAGATTGTACTGATGGAACCACAGGCTCTTCATGGAATATTGCTACCTCCCCTGTCTCACTTTCTTCTAGCTCTGCCTCTTGTAACCTTCTTAAATGTCTAGTCACAGGTCTTCTTGGCTTGAACACAAAGTCTAAGACCTGGTCATCAAATTGAAGCTTTTTAGAAGATTTAACTCTTTTTGTTTTATTCTTACCTACTTCATGTAGATCTACTTGGACCAGAGGAGTCTCTTCTATGTCGATAGCCTGGAGGAGATCATTGAAATTTCCCTATGAAGCTAGGCTTTCATTAGCAATCACAGTCTTCCCTTTTTCCTTGGCTAATTGATTTCTTGTTACTCTTATTTGGACAGTTTTATCAACAAACTGCTCTTGTACCACATCATTGATTTGAACCTTCTTCCTCTATGACTGTTGAGGGGTGCCTTGAACTACTAGTGGTGTCATAGGCTCCTTCACCTGCTTTCTAGCTTTCAATTTCACAAACCTAGTTGATCTTGTTTCCTCCTGATGACTTACTGTTGGTGAAGAAATCTCCTTAGCATTAGGACTAAGTCCTGTTTCTGTTTTAAAGCCTGTCATAAACAAGAAATCAGATCATTCTCTTCCAATCTTCTGAAGCTCATGTAAAACAATCAACTTGATCAACCATGATGGAATAAGGAGGTTTCACAAGCTTCTTTCTTCAATTGAACCTTATTAGACATTTTTCCTAAGCTATGAAACAGATAAAAAGGTAAATCAAGAGATATTTTTCCAGTGAAATGTAAGAGGAGCTTAAAAATGGTAAGAGTACACATTTTGATACCTTCCCTCATAGGTAAAATATCTTTGGATGCATGTCAGCAAGTTGGCATATGAATCCTTTACACAGATTCTAGGCATTGATTTGGTTAAGTCTGAGCTTATGAATTCTAGCTTCAAAAATTCTTGGCAGGGTGCCATTTTGAATTTAAAGTTCTTGAACCATCTTTCTTGGCCTCTTGGTATCTCGGTGACTGCAGATATGACTTCAGGAGAAATTAGAATTTTCTAGTACTCCAACTCTTGAATTCAAACCAGTGAAATTGAAAGCAAAATCTTTGGTTACTTGAACGTGACCACCTTGAAGTTTTTCGCAGAATCTCCAACAACCCACCTGTTTGAATGCATGTTCAACCTCTCTGCTTCTCATGAGCACATCTAAACCTTCAGGATCAGCTCTAAGACATCGACCTGATCTGTGATTTTTCCTTTCTTCAGACATGTCTATGAAATCCCTGCAAGGAAACTTGAAGAGAAACCCGCACTGTATTGATTTGAACACTACCTCGCTTGAATTTGAAACTGAGAATTGCCTCACTTGAGCCTTCAAAAAGTTCTAATGAGTGTCATCCTTAAGCTTTCTAATTGTCTTTTTATGCATGAAAGGAACACGGGAACCAAGCCTAACTCACCTCACCTTACGTTTTTTTAAATTTGAAAGAATGCATACAAGATATCTAACGAATCTAATGATGAGAATGAATGGATGCATGTGATAGGCATGGTTCAAGGACTAACACATGGTGATGAAATATTAACAGATTTTGATGGAAAAGTCAGCTAGACAAGATCTGGCACGAATCCTCAATTTCGTAGCACAGCGAGTGCAAATTCTATGTTTTGTGCTACATAATCTCCTAGTTACGAATCCCTATTTTCATAGCACACAGTATTTTTATGAGTTTGCGCTATGAAAATTCCTAGTTGATTTCGTAACGCATGCCAACTTTAAAATAGTCTTAACACATGACACCTATGAACCAATGTGGGACTAATTATAGTTAATACAAGATTGTTGACCTCATCTAACAATGGGAACAAGACTCTATCCTATGTTTTAGACTCCTTAAACAAAACAATAGAAATGACTTGACAAATATTGACTTACACCTTTGAAACCATACAAGTTGTCCAATTTTTTTTATTTTTTTTTATAGTGATAATAGTGGCTCCACTTGGGATAGTGTGCCCTTGTGGTACACTAAGAACTCATAGTTCCAGTACTTCATCCACTTATGATAAACATAAATTTATTTGACAGGCATCCCCTTTAAGCCTCTTGGGCCTTCACCTCGGGCTTAAGCCTTCTGTTTCAACTTATCATTATTAGCAAAAAACTGATAAAATGCACATATACAATGTTATAAGAAATTGGTAGTACTACAACAATGATAATGCTTTAGGAACTTGCCATTAATAAGTCCTCCAACATATGATTCTCCATCAATTTCCTGCAGAATGTAAGTTTTGTTTCCATGGAAAGCAGCAACATGATAAGGACCTTTCCACAAATTCTCAAACTTACCATGCTTGCCTTTTTCTTCGATTTTGGCCTCCCATTTCAGCACTTTGTCATGGATTTGGAAACTAACTTCTTTGATCCTTTTATCAAATGTATTCTTGATACTATTATGACCCTGATGATGATTGTCATATACTTTATTTCTCTTCTGCTGCAGGGCTATCAACTGATTGATTCTCCTTTGAATGGCATTTGGTTCTTCTTCAACTCCTTGAATTAGTTTCATTATCGGTGCTCCAAGTGATGTTGGAAATATAGCTTTAGCACCATACACTAATTCATATGGTGAAGTGCCAATAGATCTCTTTGTACAAATCCTATCAGCCCACAAGGCATACTTCAATTTCAAATACCAAGCTTTCTTGTTTTCCTGCAACACCTTTTTAATGATCCTTACAATGATTTTGTTTGATGATTCAGCAAGACCATTCCCTTGCAGATAGTAAGCAGTAGAGTGTCCAAGAGTAATGTGATATTGGTGACAAAAGTTAATCATTTTCTTGGACTTAAAATCTTGAGCATTATCAGTTATAATTTTCATTGGACAACCAAATCTGGACAATATGTTATTTTCTAGAAAAGAAATAATTATTGAATCATTAGCTTACCTGGTTGGAATCGCCTCTACCCATTTGGTGAAGTAATCCGTTGATGTGAGAATCAAGCGATGTTGCCCTGATAAAGGAGGATGAATTTCTCCAATAAAATCCAATCCCTATTGTTGGAAAGGTGACTCCACATATATAGGAACCAAAGGCAAAGGCACATGCTTTCTTCTTCCTTCGAAGATTTGACATTCATGACATGCAGCCACCCTTTTGTAAATGTCTCTAAACATAGTTGGCCAAAAATATCCAGCTCTTAATATCTTATTTGTAGTAAATTTCCAATAGTGGTGTCCAGCACAATCTCCTTTATGAAAGTCTTCAATAACTCTATCAACTTCATCAAGAAGGCAATTTAACAAAATCCCTCCCGCGTCTTTCCAAAACAGATTTTGGTCATATACAAAATATCTTAAGTATTTTAGCTTGACAAACCTTGCTTTGGACTTTGTTAGATTGGGAGGAGCTTTATTATGCTGTAGAACAAAAGCCACATCCTTGTACCATTCTGAAACCAAGAATTTCTCATTGATTTGAACCAATTATTCTTCATTTTCAGACATTTTTGAGATTTCTACATTCAGATTTATGTCAAGACAGTCCAGATTTGACTGAGTCATTAGCTTTTCCAAGCCTTGACCCACCCTTCACCAATTTGGTAGGTGGAGTCATATCATATTCTAGCAATTTGGCTATCCATTTTCCCCTTTTACCATCTGGATCTGCTTGTGTTAGAATGTCTTTTATTACAACACTTGGGACATATGCCACAATATGAGAATGTAGAACATAGATTCTGAAATATTTTATAGCTTTCACCAGGGCATAAGCTTGCTTTTCTAGAATATTCTACTTTAGTTCAGCATTTTCTAATGTCCTACTAAAGAAAGAAGTAGGTTGTTCAGTACCTTGTTTTCCTTTTTGTAGTAGAACTCCAAAATTTGTATTCTTGGAAGCAAATGTAAAAATAAGAAATTC
>APFE030176741.1:0-39326 GCA_000404065.3 Pinus taeda
AGATCTTCTAACACCACTTTCAGGTGTTTGGGGTGCCTGTTGCTGTTGTGGTGGTTGCTGTTGTTGTGGTTGTTGATTGTTATTATTTTCAGGCACCTTTACTTTTTCAGTGATCTCATCAAGAACTGTGTATTTCTTGTTTTCTTTTTGTTGTTTCTTTTCCTGCCACTGATTCTTATACAAGACCTTTTCATTGAATATTACATTTCTACTCCTAATGATTTTGTGATTTTCATAATCATATGAACGATAACCAAAGTCATTAATACCATATCCAATAAAGGTAGATTTGTTTGATTTTGTCTCAATCTTTGTTCTATTTTCTTTATTAATATGGACAAAGGCATCACAACCAAAAGGCTTTAAAAATGAGTAGTTTACCTTTTTACTTGTCCATGCTTCATCTAGAACACCACCATCCAAGGAAATTGAAGGCCCTCTGTTTATTAGATAAACAACAGTATCTATAGCATCTACCCAAAATTGTAAAGGCAATCCTGCATGCAATCTCATGCACCTTGCTCGCTCCATTATTTTTTTGTTCATCCTTTCTGACATGCCATTTTCTTGTGGTGTTCTTGGAACTGTCTTCTCTCTATGAATTCCATGCTCTGAACAGTACCTATCAAACTCTTTGCTGCAATATTCACCTCCATTGTCTGATCTGAGACACTTCAATTTATTTCCTGTCTCAATCTCAACCAAAGCTTTCCATTTCTTGAAAGTTTCAAATACATCAGATTTATTCTTAATACAATAAATCCAAGTTTTTCTAGTTGCATCATCAATAAAAGTAACATAATAACGAGAGCCATCGAGAGATGATACATGAGTAGGTCCCCATACATCTGTATGCACAAGCTCTAATTTTTCACTCTTCTTTTCTTTCCCAACTCTAAGAAATCTGACTCTCTTCTGTTTTCCATAAATGCAATTCTCACAGTAGTCCAAATCAACATTCTTCCAACCCGACAACAAATTCCTTGAGTGAAGAATCTTCATCCCCTTTTCACTCATGTGTCCGAGCCTATGATGCCATAATGCTACATTTTCTCCTTTGGAAGTTAAAGCATTAACAGAGTTAGAAATACCATTGCATAAATACAATGTACAAACCTTTTCACCTTTTGCTATTACCCGGGCTCCTTTGGTGACCTTCCAAGCTTTATCTGTGAAAGTTGTCACACAACCTTCACCGCCTAACTGCCCTGTTGAAATCAGATTTTCTTTAGATCTGGAACATGCCTTACCTCCTTTAGTAGCCATTGGTTTCCATTCTGCTGTTTTACAAGAACCTTACCCATTCCAACAATTTTACAGGGTTTATCATCACCCAAACAGACTTGTCCAAAATCTCCTTGAACATAGTCATGAAACTATTTCTTATCAGGCATGGCATGGAATGAGGCCCCTGAATCTACCACCTAGGAATCAGTGATATTTTCGAAAGAAAGAATAAAAGCATCTTGTAACACCTCACCTTTCACATTTACTTCATGATTGTTTTCTTGTTGTGCATCTCCTTCTTTTCCCTTCCGAGATCTATAGTCTTTTTTTAGGTGTCCTTTCTTTCTGCATTTCCAGCACACTATCCCCGATCTGGACATGGATCTGTCTTTCCTTGATTTACTGCGATATCTTGAGCTCTTTCCTCTTTCCATTTTTCATCCCCTAGACTCTGCACTCAAAGAATTGTCCGATGTCTCACCGGAGAATTTTTGTCACATTTCCTCGCTAAGGATAGCACCGACAAGATCATCAAACTTTAAAGTACTAAATCCAGAAACAGAGTTACTAATGGCCATTACTAAACCATTCCAACTTTATGGGAATAAGCACAATAATAACAGAGCTCTAACTTCATCATCAAAGTTTACCCCTACAGAACTTAACTAACTTGTAACAGTATTAAAATCATTTAAATGGTCTGCAACAGATCCACCTTCCGACATCTTCATTTTAAATAACCGTTTCATAAGAAATACCTTGTTTGAGGCCGAGGGTTTTTCATATAGTTTCTCCACCACCTTAATCAAACCCTCTATCGTTGTTTCCTTCGGAATGTTGAAGGAAACTAATGCTGAGAGGCACAACCATACTATTATGAGTTCCTTTCTATCGAGAAGATTCCATTCTTCATCTGTCATACCCATTGGCATTTCTCTTTTTCTGCCCAATGGTAGGTACAGATCTTTCTCATACAGATAATCTTCCATCTGCATCTTCCACAACAAGAAGTTTTGGTTGTTAAATTTTTCGACCCTAAACTTACCATATTCCACCATTTCTCCCACTCGAACGAGGAACCCTTCTTTCCTGCGAGTTTATCGGCCAAATAGACCTTCGGCTCTGATACCATTTGTTAGAAAAATCTTATATATGACAGAGAAATGCAAGACATATAATATGCGGAAAAACACAAACACATGAAACTAGAGAGACACATATATACGTGGTTCACACAGTTTGGCCTACATCCACCCCAAACAGCCAGCCCTTCCTCTCTATTATCCAACAAAATGAAGAGACACAACCTACATCAGATCCGCTGTAAGATCCTATGTTTTCTCTCATAATGTCACCTCTTTGTTTCTCGCATGGAGAATACACATCTATTACACAGCCTTAACACAATACCCTCATACAAAGAGAGGGGTTGCCTTCTAGGGCAAAAAACCCTAAACTAAACATAAGTTCTACCGTCAGATCATCCGCCTAATGAACGACCCAAATTGACTAGAAATTACTATACTTTTACAAGGTAGTTTTACATCTATTTTTAGCTTTGAGGATGCTACCCCTGAAACCCCTGTCGGGGACCGCTGGCCCCCGGATCCCCCAGCCGGGGGGGGATCGGCCGCCCTAAACCCCCATGTGGAGGGGTGTACAAAATTCTTGGGGTATACATCCAGCTAAAACAAAGAACTCTAAATAATCATGCTCCACACCCAACATCTTCATGGTGGGCCACATACTGAGACAAGGATGCCCCTATCCGCATTGTTATTAATCTTGGCCATGGATGGACTCATTTTGCATATAAAAAGGGTCATGGCAGAGGGGGAGTTTCGAGCTCTAGTTCTGGGTCATAATATTAGAATACCACATAGTTTTTTGTTTGATGATGTGCTTATTATGGGCATGATTATTAGAATTACATTGCTAGAAATATACCACATTTTCTTCAAAGTTGGGAATGCTATAGGACTGTTGGGTATGGGTCCCCTTAGGTCAATTTTAGGGTTAAAAGCCCATGTTTTGGGGCAGAAAGCCTGAATTTTGTATAAAGAAATGTAAATTCTCTGCATTTTGTGACTGCAGAGCACGAATATATCAAGAGTCCAAAAGGGTTTATGCCCTTAGTTTAGATAGGTTGTGTTGGCTTGATGAGATCCGACCTTGGTCCGCGGACCATGGGATTGTATAAAAAGGTCTTAGAGGAGTCTACGATAGTTTAGAGGAGTTCAGTTGATAGTTAGAGTCATTGATGACTATGTGAAGAGCTAAGAGAGAGAGTCTTAGTGTAGGAAAGAGCCTCTGCAGCTGAGTGTGTAGAGGCCTAGGGTAGAAGTTTGCAGTTGAGTGCGTGGACCCCTATAACTATGTGCACAATGCTGTTAGAGTCTATACTAGAAAATCTAAACCATCAATAAAGAGAAGTATTCTGAAATTACTGTGTATTTTACTTCTGTCAATTGCATGCAATTATGTTATGTTAAGCACTCGGTTTATGTTTCCTCTATTATATGAACATGACTAGAGATATCTATCTACGCAAAGGCAATTTTAATTATATGATAGAATTGGAGAACATAAGATAATTTAGAGAACTACATAGCAACGTAGTTACAAAGGCACGTAAGTGCCTAATTTGCTTGTTAAGGTTATGTGAAGGACGATCGCAGACCTTTGCGGAGGCTGTGAAATACTAATCAAAAAGTAAATCTATATGCCCTAGTGGCTTATAAATCTGCACGAAGGCGGAGTTAAAGTGTAAAATCGACATCACAACCATCTCCAGGTGAAGAAACTTGGTTCCTGCTTCCCCCATACTGCTTCGAGTGAGACTTCACTACACACTTCGTGTATTCATGCCGAAAGGGCTAATAGTGTAGGGATTTCCCTAGCTGATTAATGTTGAACCTGGGTCAGGGCCCATCAAACCAACAAATGGTTATGTTGCTGAGATCGGGATCTGCATAATGAGATGTGGGATGTCACATCATTGGAATCCAACTAAGAAGGAGATTGAAGACTGGTTAGATAGAAAGATCCACGAATTCACAGCATAAGAAAACAGGAATCCGTGATTGACGAAAGAATGGTGGTTGGAAAGATATTTGTACACATAGATAGATGAAATCTTCTTCTATTCCTTCTTGGTTGAACTATACGAGTGGATAGCAAAGTTGGTAGATGACCAAGGGAGGTGGAGGCTTGACAGTCTGATTGCCTAGACCCCAGAGTTAGTATGGAAATCGGAAGCCTATGAAGATAAGATTGTGTGTGCTATCAATCATTGGCTTGACCACATCATAGGAGGGTTTGTAATAGAATTCACGATCGATACTTCGGTCAGTTATAGCGAAGCAGAGTGCCACTTCTTCAAGGGGCCACAAGGCAAGTATTTGAAATCATTAAATACTTGGATTAAGATGCTCTTGTGTCAAAAATGGGTCATGCAGTTACCTTGATGTTTGGGGCTACACGAAGTGGAAGGTATTTCAAGGACAGAGGAAGAAAAGGTCTTGAATATAGCCCGCTGATTGAACCCCTTTTGAGTGATGATGAAGGAGCAGCACAGGGTTCTCTGATGAGCGCTATTTAGTTGATAAGATAAGGGTTCCCACAATTACCCACTACCTCCATCCTCATCTCATCCATCCACACTACCTCCATCCTCGCCTCCATCACTTACCTTGTCACCCACACCACCACTACCTCCACCATCGTTCAACATGGCGAACGCTGTAAATCTACCTGTGTTCAAGGGTGTAGGAAATGAATATCCAGACCAGTTTTGGTTCATCGCGAAGGTTGTATGGGAATCTTAGTGTATCACAGACGATCAAATGAAGAAAGCAACATTGGTTAGTGATTTGCAGGACCACGCACTAACATGGTACATTAAGTACAGTACTAATAACCCGACCCCTACCTTGGCAGATTTCTAGACTGTGCTAAATAGGGAATTCAGTAGACCTAAATCTCAAGCGCAATCCATTGTGGGATTCAAGGAGATCATGATGAAGCCTATAGAGACGCCTTGGGATTTGGATCAAAGATTGAATTGTATGATCTATGAAGCCAATGTGAATCTGATTGATGAGAAGAACCACGAACGATTTGTGGCCTCGCTCCTGCCAACAGAAGATCAGGACCCAGCCAAAAGCTTTGGAAATCATGATGATATTTCATGAGACACCAATGTAGGATGCTAATCTAGTGGTTCAACAAATTCACACACAGTTGCAGAACCTTTTCCTCATATTGCAAAGTTTGAAGAAAGACATAACAACTCGGCTAGAGGCACATGAAGAAGTCTGGTGCCTGGAATGCGAAGGTCAAGGGCATGACAAGGATCACTTTCCAGTCTTTGCAAATTATGTTACAGCAGGGGGACTGATGCCTCTGAGGCCAGAAGCTACAACTGGGCCAAGTAGAGGGCCCGCACTATGTTGTGCTATCTGCCAAGTAGCTGGGAAACATGTGACCAACAATTTCCATTTGCTGCAAAAATTCATACAAATGCCACAAAAACTCTTCTACAATTTTTTTCAATAAGTGTGTCATGATGAGAGTAATTGTCGTAGTTACAAATTAATGATGGACAAGAAACCTACATATAGGGTTCATGTAGAAACGTGACCTCTAGACCAAGGTGTTGGAGGAGCATGAGGTGAGTATTAGGGGTGTGACCGAGGCCAAGGTGGAGGAGGACCTGGTAGAGGTCAAGGGTAGCTTATTTGTTAAAATTGTGGAGGACCAGGACACTACGCAAGAGACTACCCAAATCCGATGGGACTGTCATGCCGCTACTGTACTCAGTTTGACCATGCGACTAAGGATTCCCCTATATTGTAGGCTAATATTCGTGAAAAGGGGGCATAGCCTCCACAACCGACTCAAAACCTAGAGATGATGAGGGCTGAGCCTCGCGAGGAAGACCCTAAGGTAAACATTATGTTGTGAAGTGGAACAACAATTGGTGAGGATAAGGGGAAGCAACCTATAGAAGGTGAGTGGGTCTGCAAAGCCCCAGAAAAGGAGACTGGTTTTCATTTGGAACATGCAAGAGAAACATTTATGGAACTGAAAAAGGGTTTCGTTGAGGTCTCTACCTCAGGAAGTCAGGAGAAATCAATTGAAGAAACGGACACATCCATGAATACAATTTTCTTTGAGACCTACATGAAACTGATCTGCGGTAGTAAGGTTGTGAAGGGACTGCAGGAACTAATCAATTGGTGCACTGACAAGGACAATGCTACTGGCGAACCATGAGTAGTTATAAATATTGGTAAGCATAAGGTAAGGACTCAACGTGTGATGATACTCACCACGTAGATAGGAAAATACGAAATGGACCAAGTTATCTTGCATCTGGGGTCTGACATGAATGTTTTACCGAAACAAACACGGGAAAGAATGGGGAGACATGTGCTACAGTGGTCTCTGATCCATTTAAGGATGGAGAATCAATAGAAAATCATCCCAATGGGGAGGTTGTAGGGGGTAACAGTTGACATCGAAGGCATGAGTGCATTGGTGGATTTTGAAATAATAGAGATTGTAGATGATAGAAATCCCTACCCTGCACTCCTTGGGATCGATTGGGCCACTGACATGAATGGGGTAATCAACCTAAAGAAATTAAAGATGATATTTGAGAAGAAATCGCTCCGCATAGTGGTGCCACTGGATCTTATAGAAGGACTGCAATATAGAGAACCAGTCCTTGATCATGAGAGCGATGATGATTTGGACCAGATTTACAAGATAATGACGTGAGACCAAGACTGGGTGAATCCGACATCAGACAGATGTATTGGATGGGACTACGAGAGCTCCTGCACATCAGATTCAGATGAACAACTAGAGCACTGGCAAACCCATCTTCATGAAGTATCTACGCTATGCTGTAATATGATGACCAAGTCGTTGTGCTACTTATCATCTGAGGTAAGAAACTTGCCTCACAATGATGGGTTAACTGTCATTGATCACTTTTTGGATGCATTCGATAGGGAAGTGCCTGAGAAGCATCACTTCTAGGCATTATATTGGGTACTGCACACTACACTCGTAAGATGGTGGGGTACACACAAGGATAGTTTTGAGGATTGGTGCAAATATAAAGGATGATGAGGATACGCTTTGGCCACCCGATGGTATGGCTAATAGAAAAGTATGACGGGAGAAATAATCCACATGATCATTTGGCCAAATGCAATAAAGTATATGGAGCGAAGCCTCAGCCATAGTGGGTCCATCTATTTTGTCATACCTTGGATATTATACTAATGAATTGGTACTTGGAGATAGAACTCCATCATGGCACTGAAGAATATGATGTTTTTCATCAAGTATTTCTAATGAAGTTTAGTTTTGAGGTTTGATTTGAATCTATCGATGAAGTTTTGTAGGAGGTGAAGACAACCATATTTAGGATACTGCAAGATCCTCTAGACCTGATTCAACTTGATTGGACTAACTGGTTGAGCCATGCGCTAGAGGGTTACAATGTAACAGTGGAAGAAGAAAACGAAGACCTGAGAAAGATAAATATCCCAGAGACTAAAGGTCAATGCGGAGTCGAAGGACCACAAATAGAGAACCCTGACATAATAAAGCCACTTAGAACTAGACAGGTGAACATTGGCATGGAGGCAAAGTCGAAGTTTGAAATTATTGGGGACTATTGGGATGACGCGACAGTAGATGAGGTCACCAAACTGCTCCGCAAATATCAGGACTTGTTCCCCACGAAGTTTTCTGATCTGAAAGGAATAATAGGAGACCTGGGTGTCATGAAGATCACCCTAAAACTAGATGTGAAACCTGTGAAAAGAACTTACCGTCTCACTCCGAAGTATAAGGAAAGGGTTCATGTTGAGTTAAATAAGATGCTCATGGTGGGTATTATTGAACCGGTGGAAGGATCTGATTAACTAAGTCCAATAGTGTTTTAGGAAAAGAAGTAGAAGGAAGAAATAAGGATATGCGTAGATCTTAGGAAGTTGAATGATAACTGCATTCATGATCCCTTCCCAACCCTGTTCACTAATGAGGTCTTGGATAATGTTGGCGGCTAAGAAGCGTATTCATTCACTGATGGGTTCTCTGGGTATCATTAAATCAAGATCGTGCCAAAGGATAGAAGTAAGATGATCTTCGCGACTGAATGGATATGTTTCTAGTATACGGTGATGCCCTTTGGGATCAAGAACGTGTCGATGATATTTTTGTGCGTAGTCATCGCAGCGTTCAAGGATTTCATTCATAAATTTCTGGAAGTATACTTTGATGATTGGACAATGTTCGGACTGGTGAAGCACCATGTGGCAAGCTTGCACTTGATGCTAGACACATGGCAGAGGTACCAGATCATACTCAATCTAAAGAAATGTTTGTTTAATGTCCCTTTTGGGATCTTATTGGGACATGTGGTATGCAGACAAGGCTTGATGGTAGGCCGAGCTAATATCGCGGTCATAATCAATTTGGAGGCACCAAGGAGTGTGAAACAACTGCGCACAACACTGGGGCATACGAGATAATATAGGAAATTCATCAAGAGTTATGCCCAGATTACTACGTCAATGGAAAAATTGTTAAAAAAGGATGTTACATTCTGTTGGAATGAAGAATGCTAGAAGAGATTGGATGTGCTAAAGGAGAAGATGGTCACCACACTAATCCTAGTCTTCGTAAATTGGAAGAAGGAATTTCATGTGCATGTGGACGAGTCATGTATTGCACTGGAAACAATACTAACACAGACTAGTGAAGGGGACTTGGATCGTCCTATAGTGTTCGCAAGTAGGAAGTTGTCTAAAGTGGAGAAGAATTATTCCACAACAAACCGTGAAGGCTTAGAAAAGGTGTATGCCCTCCAGAAGTTCAAGCATTATTTGTTGGTAGACACTTTAAGATGTATACAGACCATTCCACGTTGAAATACCTACTCAACAAGCCTGTGTTGGGGGGAAAGATATTCAGGTGGCTGTTGTTGTTCCAAGAGTATGATTTTGAAGTTATTGTGAAACTAGGATGCTTGAATGCTTTGACCTGATCATCCGTCACGCATCGAAATGGGAGAGGAACCTACTAATTTGGAGGAGGGGCTATCTAACATGCAACTCTTTTTAGTTCAAATCATGGACAATAAATTTGAAGATATTATCCACTTCATGACAATAGGAATGGCTCAAGACAGTTATACAAGTCAACAAAAGAAGGAACTAGTAGTGCGCGCGACAGATTTTTCTGTCATTGCAGGGAACCTGTAAAAAATGGGATCAGATGAAATATTGTGATGTTATGTGCCAGATTTTGAACGAAACAACATCCTTTCTGAGGCTAATGACAGAGCCACGAGAGGTAATTATGCAGGAAAAGGAACAACGCAGAAGATTCTACGCGTTGGGTTATGGTGGCCGACCTTGCATAAGGATTCAAAAGCATATTGTAGGGCATGTGACACATGCCAAATTATGGGCAGACCCTCGTGTAGGGATGAGCTACCACTAAATCTGCAGATATCAATATAGCCCTTCGAGAAGTGAGGAATTGACTTTGTAGGACCAATTCAGCCTCTAGGGAAGAAGACGGGTGCATGGTATATCATCACCATGACTGAATATTTAACTAGATGGGTGAAGGCATGGCCTATGAAGGATTGTATGAGCATGACAATAGAAAAATTTATCTTTGAGTACGTGCTAACAAGGTTCAGTTGTCCAAAAATTCTAATGAGTGATTATAGTACACACTTTCTCAATGAAACGATCAATGCAATGACAGAGAAGTTTCAGGGTTTACCATCAGAAGAGCACACCCTATCATCCACAAGCTAATGGGACGGTGTAAGTGTTTAATAAAATATTATAGAGTGCATTCACTAAGGTTTGCAATGCTCAAAGAAACGACTGGAATGTTCACGAACCTATGGTGCTATGGGCTTATAGAACGACTTGCAAAACATTGATTGGACAAACACTATTTAGACTAGTTTATGGTGTGGAAGTTGTGATGTTGATGGAGTACATTGTACCTAGTCTTTGCATAGCAGCATTTGACAGGAATGGCAGATCACAGATCCTTGGAAGAGAGGCTCATGCATCTAATGGAACTTGAGGGAGATAGATTTCTAGATGGATTTCATCAACAAGTTCAAGAGGAGTGCAAAAAGGCATGGCACGATCGACACATCAAATTGCACACCTTCAAGGTAAATGATATGGTTTTGTTATATGATAGAAACTTTGATAAATTTCCAGGGAAATTTAGGATACACTGGCTGGGGCCCTATGTCATTAAGGAGATTACTAATAGTGGAGCAGCTCAATTCATAAAATTGAATGGAGAACCATTCCCAAGATAGGTGAATGGCAGTCAATTGAAACCATACATTGGTGATCCAGCTAGATTACTACATGATGGAAGCACAGTCTTAGCGCTCCAGGTAGTTGAAACGAGCTGTGGGACTATAAAATACACTGCTTGGGTTGGGGAGATGCACAATTGGGGAATTGTACAAAATGAAGGAATGTCACAGTGTTAGTAGAAACACACAGGGAGTTGTGCTATCCAAGAACGGACTACGCAGGGCAGTCGAAAAGTGACAGTTATGGTCACGATTCATGACTTGACATTGGGAAAATGGCCAAATGGAGCGGGGGGAGGCATTTAAGTTAGAATTTAAGGGAAATGTGTGAAAATATGCTTCCAATCCAAAATTTATGAACAAGTTATGGGGGGAACGGTTGGACTTGAATTCGAAAATGACTATAAATTACAATTGGCTACCTAGCAAAAAATACTTGCAATTTTAGAATTGAGGTATTAAGCTCTTAGGTGCGTATGAACCCTGAGATCTTTGAAGCCCTCATAGTGAGTTTAGTGTTTGAGAAGCTGCCAACGGAGATGCAAGTGTTGTTGTTTAGCATTATTTTAGCACACACAGAAGCTGTGAGTGCAGGAGAAGCAATTGCAACTGAAGGAACTGCCTTGGAGGTAGTAATGCCAGTTGAGGGAGTTGCCCCAGAGGTTGAAAGTGTTGAAGTACCAACAAAATGCCTAAATCACTGAGCACACCCAGGCCGAGGCATACGTCGACTAAGGAGGGTCCAAAATCAAAGAAGGATAAGTAGAAAGTGCAACAACTAGTGTGCGCATCACCCAGAAAACACCTATAGACATGACAGCCCACTGCATAGGAGAAGGGCAAGGTGATTGACCTAGAACCTGAAGCCAAGGTTGAAGAATACCATGTGGGTGTAGACTATATTGATATGGAGGGGGAAGAGGACGTTGATGTGGAGGGGTCTGACCCCATTTCTAAACTACCCAAGTACATTCCTCCGCACAAAGACAAGACAAAGGTTCCGAAGGATATTGATGAAAGTAAGGTCACACTACACACCCTTACTACCAAACCAAATTGTCTTTGAAGGACCATGCCTAGGGTGCATCGCCCTTTTATAATTGGAGGACTTGGATTTTGCTAATGTAGAACGTTTTCCCCATTTAGCGATGGACCAACTCATGCACCGCGTCTTCTACAAAGACTTTGGTGTGACCACGCTGGAGCTAAGAAAGTGGTTGAAAGGGGTGGATAAGGAGGGTCTATTGAACACGTTATGGGTTCCGCATTACAACCGCACACCCATAACCATGGTCATTATCAAGCAGCTGATTTTCTTGGTGCACGATGGGTGTCTGTGGTTAGAAGAGTCGATACCCATCACTGACATGCTGATCCATAGGATCACTCAACTGCTGCACTCGGGAGAAAAACTGGCCATGGCATTTGGTAAAAAGATAGGCCATCGCAGCCTCACTGAAGAAATGAAGGACAAATTCAAACTCGCTAAGAAGCCGCATGACTACATCATCACAAGTATAACTAACCCCGCTACGAAAGTGTCGCACAGACGAAGTTACAGCAGCAATAGTAGGCTTAGTAGCCTAGTGCATGGAGGGCGTACAGTTTAACTGGGCACTCTACCTCTGCAGGGAGTTCCTCGTGAACTACATAGAGGTATAGGATCACAACAAAAAATTCCACTATGCCTAGCTACTGCTGTCCTTAGTGCTAGTCACGTGGGAATTACCAAAGGATAGCTAGTCTCCTCTGGTCGCACCCGGCCTACAAGAAGCAGCAAAGTTCTCTTCACTATGGGCTACGAAGGACCTCAAAGGGTCAAGGACAACAAGCTATTTTAGATCTTGATGGATATGAGTATCCATATGGCCATCAACTACAAACCGCGGTTGTCACCAACCATTTTTTAGAAGCTGTAGGAGTATGTGGAGTTCAAGGCCGAATTCCACCGAGTCTCGATACACACGTGAAAGGATGCTGAGAAGAAATGGCATGACTTGCCATACCTGGCCATAGATGATGCGATCACAATGATCCTCGATTGCTTTCCGACAATTTGGTGCACTGCCTCGGACTTGACAACTAGGTCTAGCAAGACCAAAGTGCAATGGAAGAAGGAAGAGGCCAAGATGAAGATAGAACAATTGGCCACAAAGAGAAAAAAGGAGGTTGTGGACAAGGCCAAGGAAAAGTGTGTCATCACAAAGTAGACGAGAGAACATGTGGAAGAAGAGGAGCGTAGCTCTGACAAGTGTCAAAAGTTTCCTTCCTCGGATATAGAGGAGGAGGACCAGCAGTCGAACCAAGGAGTAGCAAATCTAGAGACTATTCCATTCCACGTTAAGTGAAATAGAGATCTAGAGAAGGTAGGACCATGAAAGAATTCTAAGGCCAACAATATTTCTCTCGCTATGATCACCTTAACAAAAGGTGATTTAAATGATATCGGTGATACGGTAAGGGATATCACTGTAGAACTACTGCAGCAATTCGAGCTACAACAGAAGTAGGCCTTGGGTGCCATTCAGATGGGTCTACGTGAGCTGTAGATCCAAGCATCGTAGGTGGAGACCAACGTGGAATTAGGCAGTGCGACATCAACTATTTTGGTTCCCATCACATTGGAAGCAGCAGGGATGGTGCACACACTAGATCCCCGAGCAATAATGCTACCGGAGGGAGCACTAAGCAATGAGACTGAAGCTGGCAAGCCTGTTGTCAACACCTCAAATGAGTTTGGCTCAATTTGGCCATGCTTCGGAGTGAGGCGCTTCAAAATTTGCAGGATGACATGATTGCAGAACTTCGGGCCTATGAACTGCACGTGTTACAGGCCATCACTTAACAAAAAGTCAACAATGCTCAGATGACTGTACAAAGAGATTCCACTGTTAACCTCGTCAACGTCATCATAGAAAAAAAATGAGTGCATGGTTAAGGTAGAAGTTGAGGCATGCAGGTCTGTACTAGAGCTAGAAATTCTCGATGATGAGCTAGTAGATGTGTGGATTTGAAAGCTCGCTCCCAATGCGCAATGCCAGAGTAGAGTTGGCGAAGGTTCAGTTTGACCTGACGTTCAAGATTGCAGAACTACAGTTGATGGCCCAGCCTTCAACCCTGCCAGAAGTCAGAGAGCAGTGTGAGATAGCTGTGAAAGATGTCATGGCAAAAGTGAACAGCGTAGAGACGAAGTGCACCATGCTCTTCAAGCAAGTGCTCGAAGTAGTTACCAATTTATAGGAGGATCCCACCTTAAAAAGGTTTGAAACAGAGGCCCAGGATTCACAGCAGAGATATGATGAAGTCAAAGCGACGACACGCACCGTCGCCCTTATGCAGAGGCTAGTAAAACTGTAGGAGGAAAAGTACTAAAGGCGTAGGTGGATGTGGCGCAGCGCAAAGAGAGCGTCCTCATGGCTAGAATAGGGCCTTGGCTTGTTGAAGCCTATGCACTCACCACCACCATCGAAGGAAAGTTGGCTAGTCTGTAGGCAACTCAACAGAAGATACAGTCAAATAGTATAGGGCCAACGATGGAGTAGTTGGTTGAGGAGATGAAGCAGGCGACAACACAGTGCACTGTCGAAGTTGTAGTAGTCCATGTGGAGTTGGGAGGTCTTCGCGACAAGATATCTGCACCAACCGAGTGACTCAAGGGCAAGTCAACATGTTTGTGTTGGGGTCCTATTGGGAATGGGTCCCCAAGGGTCAATTTTGGGGTTAAAAGCCCAAGTATTGGGGCAAAAATCTCTAATTTTTTATGAAGAAATGTAAAATCTCCACATTTTGTGATCACGGAGCACGAAGATATCAAGATTCAAAAAGGGTTTTTGCCCTTAGTTTAGATAGGTTTTGTCAGCTTGATGAGATTCTCCCTTGGTCTGTAGATCATGAGATTGTATAAAAAGGAGGTCTTAGAGGAGTCTAAGATAGTTCAAAGGAGTTCAGTTGATATTTAGAGTCATTGATGAGCCCGTGAAGAGCTAAAAGCGAGAGTCTTATTGTAGGAAAGAGGATCTATAGTTGAGTGTGTAGAGGCATAGGGTAGAAGTTTGCAGCTGAGTGCATGGACCCCTGCAGCTGTGTGTGTAGGGCCGTTAGAGTCTGTACTGGAAAATATGAACCATCAATAAAGAGAAGTATTATGAAATTACTATGTATTTTACAGCTGTCAATTGCATGAAATTATGTTATGTTAAGAACTGGGTTTATGTTTTATTGCTAATTTGATGCATGAATATATATGTTTTCCTCTGATATATGAACGCAAGTAGAGATATTTGTTGACGCACAGACAATCTTAATTATATGATAGACTTGGCACACACTTAAGATAATTAGGGTAACTACACAACAACGTAGTTACAGAGGCAAGTAATTTCCTAATTTGCTTGTTAGGGTTACACAAAGGATGATCATAGACATTCGTGGAGGTTCTGAAAGACTAATCAAGAAGTACATCGATAAGCCCTAAGGATGTATCGATCTGCACAAAGGCAAAGTTAAAGTGTAAAACCAACATAACAACCATCTCCAGGTGGGGAAACTTGGTTCCTAAATCCCCCCATACTGCTTCGGGTGAGAGTTCAGTCTGTGCTTCACAGATTGATGCTGAAAGGGCCAGTAATGTAGGGATTTTCTTGGCTGACTAACCCTGAACTTGCGTGAGGGCCCATCAAGCCAAAAAAGACTCTTCGTGAATCAAAAAAAGTCCATTATTTTATATGGCAGTGGTAATATAGAGGATATTGCAAATGTCAAAAGATTATTTGGGGTAGAGACTGACAACTTGCAGGGTGCTATGAAATATCAGGGGTTTCATATCAAGCCTTGTATATATAGAATTAATGATTGGATGTGGTTAGTGGATCATTTTTACAAAAATATCACTGGGCGGGAGCATAGATTTCTAACAATGGGTGGATGCCTCACTCTCACACAGTCAGTCATCACACAGCCGTTGGTTTATTGGTCACATCTCTATTGTCTCCTAGGTATTATCAGCATAAAACTCAACCAAATCATGACATAGTTCATTTGGTCAGGATTGAATTTTGAACACAAATATCATCTAACTAGTTTGAACTCCATTACTTTGCCAAAAAACATGGGAGGTTGGGGGATACTGGACTTGAGGCGATTTGGATGGGCCTTATTGCAAAAAACCCTATGGAGAGGCATATTTGGTACCAGAATCTGAGCAGATATTATAAGACATGAATACCTCAAAGATAGAGATTTGCTATTTGGATGTGTAGGGAGCTCATTAGTGTACTTTTGGGGTTGGCCATATGACTTAGTTTAAATAAAATTCAACAAAGCTTTCTACAACACATACGCTAGATTTTTGGTTATGGGCATAGGATTATGATTGGCACTAATCGTATATTGGGTATTGGTCGGGATATCCATCTATTATAGACATATTTGGGCACTGCAACCCAATCACATATGTCCATAAACCAAGGGCTTATAAGCCCCTAAAATTGTTGTTTCATACCCTAAGGAACAAGGTCAACTGATTACATCATTTCCCAGAAGTTCTCCCTGAAAAACTACTCAGAATTGGTCAAAACTGGACCATATAGACTGCTCCATGTTGAGGGTACGATGCATCTCACCTATCACATGCAAAGGGTGCGATGCATACTGAAAATCCCTTCTGTAGGGTGCGATGAGTGAGAGCAGATAGATGGCAAAGGCGGTTTTCTAGGTGGAAACCCAAAGAATCTTCTAGAAACTACTCATTTGACACTTGCCTCTTTGAGTTCACCCAGGGATGAGTAAGAGATCATGAAATCTCCAAGTGGAACCAATAACTATCAGTGAAATGACACTAATCAAAATCCTAGAAGCTGACTCACCCACCTGCAAATATCTATATATGGATCCCTCATCCTAGAGATCCAAAAGGCTGGAATTTTGTATTTTGTAAGGAAGTGTTATTGGTTTCTCTATTGAACATTATAGTGTTGGGTGATCTATCATTTCATGAGGTGAAAAGGGCTTTCATGCTAGGAGGATGGCACTGGATCAGACCACTGGGTTGTAATCCTCTCTTCTACTACTTCTATCAATAAATCTATTTGAGTTTTCCTCCATATACTTGTATATTTCTGAATCTTCTATTGGTGTATGCATTTGTATGGTTAATATACATCTGATCCTATATTTTTTATGGTTATAGATCTCTGTGCTTTTATGGTATTATGCTGCGTTGACTCTATAGGTGTTCTTTGAAGCGGGACAAGTGAGGAAGGAGTGGCGAAGCTCTGTCAAAGGAAGGAGGAAACAAGCAAGGAGACAAGTGAAAGACTGAAGTTGGTACTCTCTACTTCTCTCTCATCTATCTCTCATAAAGGAAAATGCAAGTAACTTTAGTTTGTTTGTTTCTAAGATAGCTACCCATCTTAGTGGGACTAGCACCTCTGAATGGACACTAGTTTCCCGATAACAAAATGGCAACTCCACTGGGGAGAAAATAGCTTGATTTTTAGTCACTGTTGTTTGCTTTATAAACTATAGATGGAGCTTGAAGTTAAGCTAGCTAGCCTTTGAACTGCTTTTGCTATGTAACTGCAAAGTAGATCAACGCTGCTTCAGTCAATCTCCAGGTTAGTTTATGAACTTAACATCTGACTTGCAAACATCCTAACTGCCGTGGTGTTAGCTCAAATAACCTCATTAGATAAGCCCCTACACTTTGTGTTTACTGTCTATCATTAGCTCAGCCTAAATCCCTGAACTTAGCTACAAACTGTTAGTTAAAACCAAGCTCAGTCTCATCCCTAGACCATCGCATTGTTTCTCATTGGCAACCTAGATACATCACACCTCCCATGTGTTGTAGGTGAGATGCATCCCTATTTCCCTATGTTACAAGTGCGATGATTGAATGAGACTGTTTCTTCCTCTAGATTTTAGTTTTTCCTTCATTGTTTTCAACTCTATTATGTAGTTTTGCTATCGATCAGTATATCATTGTTGAAACTCTCTTCCTTTGCATTATTTAGCCTCCATTTATAAATAATTGTGAAGTTTTTTTTATGTATTTTTCATCATTTATAGTTCTCCTTTGCAGATAGTAGCCTAATTGAAATATTGTCTTTTGATTTGAAAGTGTTGCAAGTGTCATTTTTAGTCAAATAAAAGAGTATCGTAAACTCTTCCTCTTTTAGATAGTAGATTACACTTTTTCCATTGTATTTGATTTGAATCATCAATTCTTTGGAGTGTCGAAAGCAGTTTTCAAGTCAAAATTGAATGCGTCATCTAAATCTTCCTTTCGTTTTTGAAAATAAATTGCTAAAGTGTCACTTTGAGGAAAGATAGTTTAGATCTGTACTTAGATTTTTTTTGTCATTCTCACATTAAGGAAACTGAAAAGCAAATACATGCATGTGCATTTGCATTTAGACTGCATGCGAAAATTGATTTAGGACAGTGCATCTTAGTGTGTGCTCTCTACTCTATGTTGAAATAATTTTACATCTCTTTCCTTAGTAGCTAAGATATTCATTACTAAAAGAAAGTAAATAAGTATTTATCATCTTAGATTGCATATTTAGGAATTGTATATCTACATCACACGATGAACCTTAAAGGCAAACTTCTTAAGAAAGATAAACTGTAAAATAAACCTCAAAGAACATAAAAACACTTTGGAACCTAATGCACAACATATAGAAGTCTAGGCTAGAGACGTATTCTAGCGTCGTAAAGCATGGTAACTATCTTTTTCATCATAGGCTGGGTGATTCCTCCTCTTTGATATGACAAGTGCTAGTACGAACTTGTGCTCCCATGTACTGTCGATTATATATTGGGAGACCAAAATAGGCTATATCCTTTATCCTTAGGAAGTCATGTCTACTACCCTATCGATCGCCATGCACTGAACACAACACTCGGAAAGATTGATTGCCATACATCAAAATATTCTATAGTTTTACGATTGGTTTGGTAATCCCTCTGTCTATATTTTCAAAGTAGTCACTTTCATTCTTTTTCAGACTCCTTAAAAGAAAAGGTCCATCTGAGCACTTGTCACTTCAGGCTCATTAGAAATCGAAGGCGACTAGAGTCATCTTTAGCTTTTTCTCGACTCTTAAAAATTGAAAAAGCAAGTTCTGTCAAAGCATCATAAAATGTATTTTAATTAGAATAACATCACTATTCCCTCGTTGGTCTTAGGTTGAGAAGATGGAGTCCACCATTCAAGGATTTCCCCTTCGGGGGAATCCTAGTCCTTTCTCTTCTTGGGGAGATGTTGGTGCTCCACACATGGCTACATTGTCCCTTCCAGGACTCACAATTGGCCTGCAAGTATGGCTTTTCTTGACCTCTGTCTTCCAGAACACCATAATTCCTCAGCAATCAAATCAGCAACCAGATGATACTGAAGTCGCTCCCCCACCTTCTACTTCGTTTGTTTCTCCCTCTCCTTCTTCCTCTTCACTTGGTAAAGCTAGTAACACTAAAAACTAAGTAATTGAGAAGAAGAATAAAGGGAAGGAGGAGAAGAAGAAGAAGCCAATAACAAAATGGGGCAACCATGCATCATCTGGTGAAAACCCACACACTACACCATCCAAACCTAAATCTCCACATGTCATTTGCAAAGGATACCACTATCATCTAGATTGTCCTTGCATCCCGCAGATCTTAAGAGACTGGTCTCCTCGCTTGCACAATCTGGTGTCTTCAACCTCTGACGATCATGTTGAGAGCACACCATCAACTAGTGAAAATGAAGTCAATGGACAGAAAGGAAGATCTAAATTTCCTTGTAGACTGTGTGAAGGTGATCATGCCATCCACCATTGTCCTTTCTTGGACGAAGCTAAAAGAATCTTGGATAAACATCCTGCTTCACCGCAGTGACTTCCTCCTGGATACAAGAAACCCTTGCCGAGTCCATTGCTAGTTGAAAATCCAACTGACACACCTTTGTTGTTGGTTGAAGCACCTATCATTGAATATAAACCCTTTGAGTCCACACCGGACCAAAGTCAATAGGTTGAGATGGCAGTCAACCCAGTCTTGTCTTCAGAAGGTCCACCTTCGGATGAAACAGTCATCAAAGAGAATGAGAACGACATCGTTCAAATTCTTTTTGTTAACACAGAATCCGATGAACATGGGGGAAATCTACCTGTTCCTTTACCACAGGAAGGAAGTTCGTCAGAGATTCATCTGGTTGTTTATTCAATCCCTCCTCCAAGCAATCTAGTCATTTCCTTTGATTGGAATCTACTAGGGAGATGTTGCCTACGATCTACTATACCATTCCGAATCATAGTGCAAGCTTATAGAATGATCATGGTTGGTACTATCATAGATGAAGGGGCTTCTGTGAGTATCCTTTCCTCAACTTCTTGGAAAGCACTTGGTTCACCATTGCTTCTGCCTAAGATTCGAAATTTGTCAGGCTTCAATAAAGGAACCAGTCAACCTTTAGGGATCCTTCCAAATTTACCTATAACTTTGAGAATGAAAACCGTTCATCTAAACATAATGGTAGTCCAAGGGCCTCTAGACTAAAATCTACTCCTTGGGCATGACTACATTTATAGCATGGGAGCTATTGTTTCCTCACTCTTTCGAGTGATGTGTTTCCCGTATGAAGGCAGAATGGTCTAGCTCATTGACCAACTTTCATTCCCCGGTTCAAACATGCCTACTAGTCAAATTCCATTTCCATCCCTAACTGGTCTTTTTGCACAAGGAATGTCTCATCAACCTCCAGTCCATCCACCTAATGAGCACGAGTGATTCGGTGAATGTGACTAAACCCAGGGGGTATGCTCCTTGGTCTGCTTTGGTAGGAAAACCCTAGGTATAAGGTAGGTTTCTGTGTAGGATATATGACTAGTCTGACACACCCATCCATTTAGGAAAATGGGATTAGACTGGAAAGGGATTCCCTCGTCAAATGTTATGTGAGGGGAAGCTCCCACCATTCACCTTTGTCTATTTTGATGGACAGAGCCAAGGAAGTGTTTTGTCTACAAATGCAGACGAAACAACCTTGCTTTTTTATTATTTTATTATTAATTTTTTTTTTTGTAATTCATATATATTAATTTTAATGAATATAATTTCTAATATAAAACTAGTATAACTTTCCTTAAATTAATTGTTAATAATTATATATTATATATATATATATATATATATATTTAATTTCAAACAAAAAAAAATAAATAAAATAAATAAATATAAAATAAATAATCATATATATATATATATATTATATATATATATATATATATATATAAAATAATTAATTCATTTTATATAATTTTTAATCCATTTAATTTTTTAACATATCTGAAATTATTAATTTTTGATAATAGTAATATTATTATTATTAAATTTCCTTTATCTTGGTCAAACTAGCCGTTATCATGTCATTTCTAGCTGTTACTTTTAGCCGTTGAGTCATGGATTCTCTGCCCTCTCTATATAATGTGCTAAATGAGATCTGCTCTTTCAACTTGTCCTGACGATGAACCACACTGGATGGTTCGAAACGCATCGACATAAGTTTTTCTATGTGATTTTCGCCGAAGATTCTTCAAAAAACTTCCATATGGTAACCTTGAAACTCTACTTCTCTTTATACCTAGGCGAGTGCAAACCTTTTGTACGCAAGTGAAAAGTGAACAGCATAACTCTAACCCTATAGTTTTTTACTGACTTCAACTGCTTAAGTTAGGTGATTGGTCTGATCAACCATTCACCTTTGCAAGGGCCAAATGGCACCAGCAAAGTAAATGAAAGTTTTCTCGTCGAGAAGCTATCCTACCTAACCTCAGTAGTTCTTTAACTCCTAGGACAGTAGTTGATCGTTCCTAGCTTGCATACAAAAGGCTCTGGAGCAAAGTTGCGCATGGGACAAGCTCCCTAAAAAACGAACCTACTAATGAGAGACATCCTTATTATATGACTGGCACAAGCAATGTTTCTGCAAAGTTCAAGCTCGTTAAAAAATAAGCCTAGCGATGAGCATATGTTCCCCCAGAGTTCAAGCTCATTAAAAAATGAACCCACTTTCAGTAAACAACCTTTGTGATCACATTACTATCAGATTTTGAGCCTTGGTCGTGTTCTTACCATCACCTCCACTTGGTTGTTTACCCTCTTGAGGAACAGTTGCGACGAGTGATTCTATTAGCCACATTCTTTACATTCCCATTATTGAAAAGTTCCAAACCTTACCTGGAACCAGCTACTACCCGAAAATATCACTCGTTCCTCAAAGACAAGTCTCTTTTAAGCTCTTTTTAGACTCGTAAAATATAAAAATATTGCTGAGCAATTGGCCTCTCCAGCTCGTTAAAGTGATTGAAAGTGCCATCCCTCCTCTATATTTTAATCTTTTTGGACTTGAGGGATCATTACATAAAAAGATTGAGCGCTTGTATTTTTCGGCACGTTAAAGTGATCAGAAAAGTCATCCCTTTTGTATTATTTTATACTTTTTCGGACTTAAGGGATTATACTACGAAAAAGGATTACTAGAGTTCCCTTTCCATCTCTTTTCAGACTCTCTAAAACTGAAAAGGATCGAGTTATCTTTGTCATTAAACTTGTTAAAACAATAGCACCAAACTTGTCCATTACAGACAAGAGCAAGTTTCACTGTCGCTAGGCTCGCTAATACATAGCGATAGGTTTGCTCAAAGGGAAAATTATAGAACATGCATATGTTATCCTCCTTAAGCTTGACAACAATAAAGAAGTACTGGTCAGCAATGACTGGGGAAAAATTGGGAAGAAACCTTGAAGAACTTCATTGGTAGGAGGTCGCTCTTGAACATGACACTTTCACTCCATCACCATGATTGAGTCAGGTTGGGTTATTCTGTTCACCGGTCATATCACCATTGGTCCTCCGTACCATCCATTTTTGGGGTTAATGCTACCAATCCATTTCAGTGTCACCAATATGTTCAAGAGAAGTCACTCAGAGAATTCACCAACCCAGCTTATGCCTCATCTGCTGCAATACCTTCACTCTCCATTTTTCATGACCACCACCCTGAACCTCATATCATCAGATCGTTTTCATCTCCACAAAAGCATTTGCTCCGTTCTGTGTCATAGATGTGGGATTCATTAAGGACCTCCTACGATGGGTCACTTCTTGTCGACATCATTTCATTATCCAAGAAGTCGACTTAGGAAGAACCCTTTCAGTACTTTGAAGCTTGCATGCCTCAATGGAAAGATTCTCACTTCCTACGATAGGTTTACATCAATGGCCTTCGATTGAAAGATTTTGCATGGTGTTTGACATTGACTCATGTATTCACACCACGTGAATTGTACTGCAGTACCTTGAGGGTCATTATCATTATCAGTGATTCCTCTTGCGCCTGTTAACAACTTACATCATTGGCTGGTAATCAGGCAATGTCTTTCCATGTTTGACACCATAACATCTTTTCACATGGATCGACTTGTACTCCGGGTGAAGATTGAACGGGTTTGAAGACCTCGGATCTAGTTTCAACCATCCAGGCTATGATATATTCAAGAAAATAAAGACATCAAATGTACGTCATAGCTGCATAGATAATCATCCAGGCCAAGGGATGATGGCTGTACCAGAATCATCAGTCTGCCACACAGATGGTTGTTTGTCCTATATACATGAAAAGGAATTTATAAAGCTGAGAATGGGAATGCCCACCTCAACTAGATCATGAAAATATTATGAAGATAATGTATTGTATTGTATCTTATTATAGGTCACCTTCTAGTTCGAAAAACCTTGGATCCTCATGATAAAGCATTTCACCCGACATCAGAAGATTTACGACCTCATGCTTTAGGGGGTAACCGTTATAGACATATTTGGGTACTGCAAACCCAATCACATATGTCCATAAACCAAGGTTTATAAACCCCTAAAAGTGTTGTTTCATACCCTAAAGGAACAAGGTCAATTGATTACATCATTTCCCAGAAGTTCTCCTTGAAAAACTGCTCAGAATTGGTCAAAACTGGACCATACAGACTACTCCATGCTAAGGGTGCGATGCATCTCACCTGTCACATGCAAAGGGTGCGATGCATATTGAAAAGCCCTTCTGTAGTGTGCGATGAGTGAGAGTAGACAAATGGCATAGGCAGTTTGCTAGGTGGAAACCCAGAGGATCTTCTAGAAACTGCTCATTTGACATTTGCCTCTCTGAATTCGCCCAGGGATGAGTAAGAGATTATGAAATCTCCAAGTGGAACCAAGAACTATCAGTGAAATGACACTAATCAAAATCCTACAATTTGACTCACCCAGTGACCCACCTACAAATATCTATATATGGATCCCTCATCTTAGAGATCCAGAAGGCTAGAATTTTGTATTTTGTAAGGAAGTGTTGTTGGTTTCTCTATGGAACATTATAGTGTTGGGTGATCTAGATTTTCATGAGGTGAAGAGGGCTTTCATGCTGGGAGGATGGCACTGGATCAGACTGCTGGGTTGTAATCCTCTCTTCTACTACTTCTATCAATAAAGCTATTTGGGTTTTCCTCGATATACTTGTATATTTCTAAATCTTGTATTGGTGTATGCATTTGTATGGTTAATATACATCTGATCCTATATTGTTTATGGTTATAGATCTCTATGCTTTGATGGTATTATGATGCTTTGACTCTATAGGTGTTCTTTGAAGTGAGACAAGTGAGGAAGGAGTGGCGAAGCTTTGTCAAAGAAGCGAGGAAACAAGCAAGGAGACAACCGAAAGATTGAAGTTGGTACTCTCTGCTTCTCTCTCATCTATCTATCATAAAGGAAAACACAAGTAACTTTAGTTTGTTTGTTTCTAAGATAGCTACCCATCTTAGTGGGACTAGCAGCTCTGAATGGACACTAGTTTTCTTGATAACACCACCCCTCAAAGGGACTCATACACTGCATTAATGATATGGCCATCTTTTTTTGGAGCTAGTCCATTAGGCAGTGGCAGGGAGGTATCCCTATCTAGAAGGGGGTGGGGGAGATAAGCCTGGGGGAACATGAGGCGCAGGAATGGGAGCATATCAGCTCTGAAATGAAGCTGATTAGAATCTATAGAGAGGAGGAAGGTGATCGGATTGGATGGCTTTGGAAGTTGAAGAGAGGTGATGTATCAGTTGGTAACTCTACAAATCCTTGTGCTACATAAAACAACATAACATTGAGAAAAATTGGTAGGGGTTTGGTTTATGTGTATTATGCAGGACAATGGAGGAAGACAATGTATATTTATTTCTTAAATGCCCCATCTCACTACAGATATGGCAGGAGGTTGCAAGACATATAAGTTTCCCCTTAAATCCATTTGATAATATCACAGACTATCTGAACTGGTGGAGTAAAAAATCCCCTAGTGGAGAAACATCCCTTTATCTATTTTTTTTGGAAACCCGGGGATGGAGAAATTGTATTATATTTGAAGGCATTGGTGAGCACCAGTATCACAACAATAATTTTGTAACTCCTGGGCTTCCTACTTTACTTTTATCAACCCGGTAGTTCATAACAAACTTGGAAGTGACGGTGTTGTATGCACAAGTACTAGTTCTTACTGCAGGTTGTCACTTGGTCAACCGACGCAAGATCACTAGGAGCTCAAGCCAACTTCTATGGATTCTAGAAGAAGCTCTATATGTGATGAAAGAAACGAAATCTTACTCTACAAAGGCTATTGTACTTGTAGAAAGGAAAAGAAGACTAAAATGTAAAGTAAACCTAGCAAACCCTACTTAACCAACTAATCCTACTTTTGCAAAAAGAAAGATGAAAACCATGAAATGAATGCCATTACCTACTCAAGGAAGTAAACAATATCTACTCAAGCTATTTCTAGAAGGAAATGAGAAAAAAACATCTTTTTGGATTTTTATGTATTTTTATTTCAAATTGTCATGCATGTAATCTATTGTTTGTTAATGTGGCAGTGATTAGGTGGTGATGGAGGACGGTTTCGGGACTTGAGAAGAAGTAGGAAGGTGTGCATGGGTCCTAGGAGGTCTCAAGTGGCCTTCTGGAGGCTTTTCCCACAATCTTCCTTTAGAAGGAAGCCTATAGGAAAATCTACAAGAGGATGCAGAGGATCTACATGTGGTCTACAGGAGGATGCAGGGGATCTATAGGAGGGCTACATGAGGATGCCAAGAGCAGTTTTGAGGGTTTTGAAGGTGTGAGAGTGCATGGAAAGGGTAACTGAAGGTTGGGATGACGTGTTAGGGTGCTTATGGTCCACCAGGAATCATTAGGAGAGAGGAATATGTTTGGATTTGCTCAAGGAGAAAGAGGAAAGTCTATGGAAAAATGCAGAAAACTAAGGCAAATTTGAGGGGAGACTTGGGCGACCTATAGGGCATGGATTAGATGGAAGATAGAATGGTTGATAGGATGGACTACTGCTAGTAGATATCTACTCCATAAACAACTGACAGTCAAGCAAGAGATTAAGCAAGCAAGGAGATAAGTGCATCAAAAAAACAGAGTTTTGCACCAAAACAAACTATGATCTATGAAAGGAAATGATGAGAACCATTGCATGAAAGGAAATCATGAAAGAATACTGATGCAAATAAGGAAATGAGCATGACGAAGAAGTTCTGAAGAAAAGAAAACTAGACTATGAACCAACTAGAAAGATAAAAACACTAGAAGTCCTATGAATGAGGAAAATCTGTGTCTTTTGGTGCAGCAAGAAGGTCTTTGCCTCAAATCATTTTCCCAAAGGGAGGAAGAGAGGCCAAGGAATTGCTACTAACCTTTTAGATCTTGTCTTTATTACTACCTAACCTTCTATAGAAAACAAAAATGGAAGCAAACTACTGAATCATCAAAAACAACCTATTCTTAACCATAAAGAAATGCATCTAACAACAACCTGATCTAAAAACTAAAATGAAACATAAAAGTATAGTAAAAGAGGAGTTGGGCTGCTTGGATTTGGCCCTAACCCAAGAGCTTCAGCCCTCTGAGAAAAATCAATGCTAACTCAAAAGGATCTCATCTTTATTATCAATACAGTAATAGGATTACATGAAACTATCACCAAAAGTAAGCTCAAAGTTGAGCAGAGCAAAGCTGCAACAAAAATTCGAAAATTTGACCAACTTCCTAATGAGGCCCTAGGCCTCTCTACTTATACAATTGAAGCTCCCAACAGATTCCTGAAAATCAGGGAACTTGGCTCCCAAAACTCGAGATAAATAGAAGTTATACTCCACTTGCATGGCTACCTCCTAGTGTATTGATTTGGCTGTTTGTGCTCTGAGCTGCATGAAGGAGAATTCAAAGTGGGGATTCATAAATGAGGGGGATACCCTCCTACAAATCCTCTCCTTTGTCCACTTTGAATTATTGCTGCCAATTGTCTGTTAAATCTTTGACTTTTCTTCAAAATTCAACAAAAATATACATTAAACACATATTAGACTCTATGGCATCATAACCAACCCAACTCACTCCATAAGCATAAATATAATAAAAAAACATGCAATAAGCAAAGATAATGGTTGATTAAACTAAGTTAGGAGGCAAATTGAGCCCATATAATTACACATTTGTGGGGCTCATCATCACCCCCTACTGAAGGTGTTGCTCATCCTCTGAGCAACTTAGTCCATTTCCTCATCTTTAATGGCCCTGATGGCTTCCCTGACATCCCATGCTTCTGAAGTGAGCTCCTCTTCCTTGTCATGGAATCTTGCCTTTCTATCTACATCTTCCCACTATTGTTGCTCCTCTTCCTCTGTTCTACCTTCTAGCATCCCTAGCAATAGTGGGGGACTCAGTTTGAGGCCAATCGAATTGACCTTCAAACTCTGCATGGAGCACTTATACAGTGGCACTCTCCTTAATGCTTCTTTCATCCTTGTTGGGGAGTGATACTCCCTAATCTGCAAACTGTGTGGTAAGGTGTTCCACCTCCTCATACAAGCATGAATACAATTATCCCCAAGTAATCTTTCCATATCCTCAAACTGTGCAATGGCTTGAGCTTGATCATTGATATATTTAGGGGAAATTTTAGAATTGTTTGCAAGTAGGTTATGTGTGCTTCTGAGGGCCATGGGATCTGATGGCTCAGCTCTGATCATTAAGGGCTCATTATGCTCCTTGATCATCAACTCTCTTATTTTTGTTGCCCTTAACTCCTCATGATTCATCCATGAGGCCATGGCCATGAGTTGTAGGTCCCCTAGCCTAGCATTGGGGTCCCACACATTCATGTCTATGAGGGCCATGTTATGCAAATAGAATTCTACTATTTTTGCCTTGTCTTCTGAAGAGCTTTGGTCACATAGGTCCATGAACTGTCTGTAATCTTGAAAAGGCATTGTGCCTCTCTGTGCCAAAGTCTTTATCTAAAACTGTATCCATTGGTCCTTGAGGTATAATCCATATGATTTTTCTAGTGTTCTACGTTGCAGTGCCTCCATGGACCAACTGGCCATGCATGCTAGTTGTGTCTCCCTCTCTTGCAGTTGTCTTCTAAGTAATGCATTTTCTATTTCCAAGTGAGTTCTTGTGATTGCCTCTCTATGTCCTACAACACTTAACTCCCTGCCCATTTCTCTAAGCTTATTCTCCATGTGGCCAATATCCTCTACTCCCTTGGATTTGGTGATTTTCATCCACCTATGGCCCCTTATTCTTTCTTTCTCCAACTCAAAGAATAGTGGAATTGCAAATGTTTGTGGAATTATCCTTCCTCCTTCAAGGAGGTGGTAATAGGAGGCAAGGCTGGGCTGGGAATCAAGTTCTTGTGGCTCTGTAGCTTCCTCCTTCCCCTTTTTTTGTTATTATACTCTTTTCTCAAGTTTTTCGGTCTCCTATAGCTTTGACCGGATCTCCTGTAGAACAGTCTATGCCTCTTGTAGAACTGTTTTTGAGTCTTGTAGTTGCACTCTTTCGTTTTAGGTGGAAGATCTGGGAGTCCCTCTTTTATATGTGATAGTTGTTTTAGAGTGAGATTCTTCCCCTTTAACAGTGGGTGAATCTTCAATTATAATGGGCACTGTTGAAGATGGTTATGGTTTTCCTGTTTTTATCCTTGTGCTTTTCCTAGCCTTGAAATACATAGAGGCCTGCCTTTTTCTTTTCTCTTTTGGTTTAATTGGAGTGCTCAAGGCAGTGAGGGTAGTTGCTGCCTCTCTTTCTAAAGTCTCAAGAGTACACTTATGTCTTTTCTTCTTTCTCAGTTTGCTGTGTTTCTTCTTTTTCTGCATCTTCATACTTTCCCTCTTCTATCTTGGTATCTTCCCCCTCCTCCTCTTGTTCAGCAGAGTCATCAGTTGCTTCACCTTCTCCCCCTTTCTGCTCTTCTTCCTCATTATCCAAAGGACTGATATCATATGTGAGGGCCTTTATGTCATCTTTTGTTGTCATGTTCCTAAATATTTCCCATGCTATGGGGATTATGAAGATATGGAGGCCTTCTTCCACTAACATTTTAATCAACCCATGGTGAGCTAGTTGATCTAGACTCGTTGCCTTAAACTTAATGCTAGAGTCTATGAGGGATTGCAAGAGGAAATAGGGAATGCTGAGTTTCTGGGGTGTTGGAGTGTCCATGCCATATTTAAGCTCATGGAGGAGTCTAAAATGGTAGCCATAGACTATGCTATACCTTCCCTCATAGGAAATATATTTGATGATTTGTTAATTGACCTCATCCCAAGGGTAGGGTATGCTTGTAATTCTAATGCCATTTTTGTCTTCTACAGTATGTTCATTGTTTTGGAAGAAGTTTTTCTTGGCAACTTGTGCAATTGGATTTTCATCTTTGCTCCAAGGTAATCCAAGAGGAAGGGTGGTAACCCTACTGATAGATTATGGGGTGATTTCCATGGAGAGACCTCTAAAATTAATAGTGGCATGGGTCCTTGAGTGAGGGACTAAAGAGAGGGCAAACTCCTGAGCCACTTCTTCATCAAACCTTCATAATTTCTCAAAAAATGGCATCCAATTTGCTCTGGTGAATATGGCTACTACTTGGGGGTGTGCATGGAGCTTGGCTGAATTTGTGGGCTCATTCCTCATGAATCCCCCTATCATTGTGCTTATACCCCTTTTGAACACCCAAGGAAGAGATGGAGACAAGAATTTTGAAGAAAATAGGAAAACAGAATAAAATTGTGCTTTTTTTAAGAAAACAGGCAAAAAGTTTCTATGGAATTCCTTTTTCTCTATGGACTCAATTCCTCCTTAAAATTATATCATTCCTTGCATATATTGATAATCAAGGTGGGCACGCACAGAACCTACCTCCTCAAGCTAGAAATCGAGCAAAAAACCCATGTTTTCTCTCTAAAAACTGTTTACTACCCCTCTTGTAGAATTCCCTGTAGGTGCTCCTGTAGAACCTGTAAGTGTTCCTGTAGAATGCAGATAGCAGGAGGATGGATAAAAGTGATGGAGAATGATGGTTTTGAGGCTGTGGTGGTGACAAAGAGCTTGTTGCAGCTAAGTGGATGAGGATAGAATGAAAGAAAAGGTGGTGAAGGAGTTTCGAGGTGGAGTACTTATTCCTTCATTTTAGATATTTTCGGTGATGGGGTGAGCTGGTAAAAATGTACGTTGCCATATTTGGACCATTGTTCCCCACTTGCCTTGTCATCATGGCTCTTTCCCACAATCACCTCTCATCATTGCATTGGAGTTTACAAACCCTCCACTACTTGTCCTTAGGATTTTTCTTTTGAGTTGACTAGGTGCACGTGTGGTGGCAATTTTGGATGAGTGTAGTCAACTGGATGAGGGTGGCAAGTTAACTGGCCACCTTTTCTCATTCAACCCTAACCATCTCATTCACTTATGCATATTTTCCAATTATACAGATGCAACAGAGGAGAGGATTAGTCACTTACCTGTGAGTCGAAAGTACGTGTTGTGAGGCATTTTGGTTTCTTTTGTTGTTGCATGCTTGTATTTTTTTTGTTGCATGCTCTCTGCTTCCTAATGTGTGGCATGTTTTCTTTGTGTAGGTATCCTCTGGTTGGATCTAGCTTCAGATGTCCCCTTCAATCCCATGGCTACACTTCTTTTGCTGACGGGATCACCTACTACAGGAATTCCTACAGGAGCTCCTGTAGTTGCTTCTCCCTTTAAAATTTGTAGCTCATTTTTGTGCTAGGAGTTGTGAGAATGGTGCCAGAGATGCTGATGGAGATGGAGAGGTAATTAATAAACTGCAGGTGAGATTTGAGGTGTTTCTCCCTTTATTTTTTGGTTTTTTCTAAAAACTGGTTTTCTGTGTTTTCTGTGACAGGAAGGCAAAAATGATGATGATGATGTGATGCAGATGTGGAATGGATGGAAAGGAGGGTGGAAGCTATAGGAGGGTCTACATGTTCTTCATGAAATTTCCCAGCCCCTCAAACTACATTTTGGAACCATTTCTGGCTCTCTGTGATTTCTACATGAGCCTCCTGTAGAAAACACAGTGCCTCCTGCAGAACGCACAGTTTCCTGGAAGAAAAACACAATGTGGTGGAAGAAATGTTAGAAATGATGGAGAAGAGTGTGGAGGAGATGAATAGGCTTTGTGGCATCTTCTCTTGCTCCCTGTGGTCCTCCTGCAACCTGCAATGCACATTGAAATTCTGTTAGGGTCCCACCCTAACCACCTTATTTATGTAGTAGGATTGAGTCATAGTTATAGTTAAGTAAAGAGTCAATAAAGCCCATATTAATAATTGTAAGTGGTTAACCTGCATTTAATGATGGGACCACAGTTAGTTACAAATGGACCATGGTATTAGATAGATGGTATTAATAAACCATGATATTGCATGTATGAATCATATGTAAAGGATAGAGACTCCCTGCGAGGAGCATCGTGTCTTATTTTGTAATCGAGATCTTCTCTATTGGAGGTTGCCCCCTCAAGAAGGCAAGTGAGCATTGCTTTCTGAATAATAAAATTTGCTGTTATTTCTCACTGTTCTATGTCCTGGGTATATTTATTGGCATGTTTGGTATTCTGGTGTCATCTTGCAGGTTAAGAGCATAACAAGTGGCATTAGAGCTATAACAAGATGTATCAGAGCGCTTTCCAGGGCCGGTGGGATCTCCATTTTTTAGCAATTTTTTTTTTGGCTAGAGACGTGTTCCAACGTCTTTAAACCACGGGATCTGTTGTTGAGAACATAAACCTGCGGATTTGAGGAGGCATGCACGTAGGAAATACAAGAGGTGGTCACGCTTGTTAGACTCTCTTGTAACCCCTGCGGGTACCCCTTCGAGTAGTAGTGCATTAGACAGAACCGCGCATGGACTGTCTTCCAAGTACCCTCTGGGTATATCGAAAGCCCCCTAGCTCCCTTGAAACCTCACCATAGATAAATTGTCGGCCGTCTTACTACTACAGTACACCGAGAACAGCGCTCGGAGAGATTACTCGCTTGTACGATAGGGTAGTCAGGTTGTACGACTAAGGGTACGGTTGATCCTCCTTAGTTAGTGCCTTGAAACATTGGGCCGAATACTACTATCAGACCCTTATGTATAATGCGATTTGTAGCACTTGACACTCCTCGAGACCATAGTTCCCTTCTCTATCTTTGGATCACGCATAATCTCTGCGAGATCAAATCTCTCAAGTGAGGGTTTTACAACAGCAGTCACAATTAGTCCCGCCATTCAGATTTATCAAAACAACCATTCAGATCTATTAGATCCATTAGATCCATAGTAGCAATCTGTTCCACCATTTAGATCTCTCCAGTCAGCCATTCAGATCTCTTAGATCCATCAGATCTACCATCTAGATCTGAGTAGTTGTGTGGGGTCCTATACCTGGGCGTGATTTTCGCAAGAATTTTGGCAGCATTGACATTTTGGAGATTCAGCGACTGCAGTATTTCTAAGCAAGGAGTAAAACTCCGTTAGGAGTTTTCAAAAAAAAAAAAAAAAGGTTTGAGACCCCTCGGGGCACTTATTGGTGACTTAGCCTATAAGAATCAGGAGGACGAGCTGAGAAAGGTGGTACCATTCAATTGTTAGTGCCAAAAAAAAAAATCGGGCGATCCCAAATTTCAAGTACATTGGATCGGTGCATGGTAGAAACTAGAGCTCAAGCTATGGCCAATGAGAGGATCGACAAACTTGAACAATCCTTGAAAGACATCTAAGACCAGCTGGCAAAAATAACTACAACACTCTCTATGGGCAAGGCAGAAGCTCTCGAGGAGGCATATATTGGCAATGAACACAATGAGGGTGAGTCTAGCCACTCTCTTCACCTCTGGGGCACCCACCAACAATCCCATCCGCGAAAACCCAAGCTAGATATGCATAAATTTGATGGCTCTCACCTGGTAGCATGGATAGCACAAATGGAGCAATATTTCAATCTGAATTACATCTTGGATAATGCCACTCAGCTTATGGTGGGGAGCATGTACTTGGGCAATGAAAGATGGAAATGGTGGTAATGGCATCAATGTTGCAATGGAAGGCCCTTGACTTGAGACACATTCAAAAAAGCTCTTATGGATCGCTTTGACCATGATTCTGCTTTTTTGGGTCATCTCACTAAACTCAGATAGACTAGCACAGTGGATGAATATATTACAGCCTTTGAAGCCTTAGCTTTCCGCACTTTAGGTCTACAAGATGAGTTCTACACAGAATGTTTTATCAGTTGTCTTAAAGAGGCCATACAAGCTCACGTCCGACTGCACCACCCTCCCACATGGTTGGAGGCTTTGCAAGGTAGCTCATGAAGTTGAACGTGCATTAGCAGCCCAGTCCAATCACCCAAATTTCACCTCCGATGGTCGCCCCCCACAGGCTCACATCACTACCCAAACACTTAAGGTTCAAAAGGTGTCACCTGCAGAAATGGCAGAAAGAAGAATGCAGGGATTATGTTACTACTGTGATGAAAAATACTCCCCTGGTCATCAATGTAAGGAGCCCAAATTCTTTCAAATTGATGCTACTGATTACATCTCATCGGAGGAAGCCCCATCACTTGAGGAACTAGAGGAGGAAGAAGAGGAGAACTAGAAGGACCATGTCCCTGAAAAAACAGTTATTTTGCTGCATGCTTTGGCAGGGATTTCTTCGCCTGAAACTCTCAAAATCAGAGGTTTTATTAAGCATTTCCTAGTGGTAGTCTTGATTGACAGTGGCAGTACATGTAATTTTATCCATCAAAGAGTCACAGAAGTAGTGCATTGTTTTGTACGAGCTGTTTCTAACTTCCAAGTCCAAATTGTGGATGGGGGAACAATGAAATGTGACGGCCGCTGTGAAAATGTCAAACTTCAAATAGGGGATTATCAGTTAAAGACCCACATGTTTTCCATCCACATGGGAGGATGCGACATTGTCTTTGGTGCTAAATAGCTTCGCACACTGGGCCCAATCACAATGGATTTCCAGGAGTTATATATGAGCTTTAATCAGAACAACCACACACATACTCTTCGTGGACTCTAGGCGGGAGCTCCCTCTGTCATCAGCTCACATAGGATGGAAAAATTGTTAAAAAAGGGCCATCATGGAGTTATAGCTGAACTTAATGCCATCCAAGCCGTCGAACCCAGTTCTTTTATGATTCATCCTAAGATGCAACAAATCTTAAATAACCATCTGCTAGTCTTTAACAAGCCTCATGAGCTTCCACCCTCGAGAGGGGAACATGATCGTAGCATCAATTTGGTCCTAGGGTCCCAACCACCAAATGTGCGCCCATATAGATACCCATTCGCCCAAAAGAATGAAATAGAAAAAATAATCAAGGAATTTTTGGAAGCAGGCGTCATTCGTCCTAGCATTAGTCCTTATTCATCACCAGTGGTCATGCTGCTCAAGAAAGATAGGGAATGGTGTATGTGTCTAGACTTCAGGGCCCTCAATAAGTTGATAGTCAAAGATAAATTTCCCATCTCGGTTGTTGATGATTTGCTGGATGAACTAAATGGGGCTCAATTCTTCACTAAGCTTGATCTTCGTTCAGGCTACCACCAAATTCGCATGAAAGAAGTTGACATTCCAAAGATTGCTTTCCAAACTCATGAAGGGAATTATGAGTTTCTAGTCATGCCATTTGGTCTTTGTAATTCCCCATCTACTTTTCAGAGCCTTATGAACCACCTGCTCAAACCATATCTTAGAAAAAATTTCCTTGTTTTCTTTGATGACATCCTCATCTATAGTCGCACTTGGGCTGCACATCTTCAGCATGTAGATCAGCTCTTGCACTTGCTCCGTGAGCATAAATTATTTGTTAAGATGTCCAAGTATTATTTTGGCATGGAATAAGTTGAGTATTTGGGCCACAATGTGGGGCATGAAGGTGTCAGGGTGGACCTCAAAAAGATCCAGGCAATGCAGGATTGGCCTCAACCTAAGACCTTGAAGAGCTTGAGAGGATTTTTGGGTCTCATGGGCTACTATCGCAAATTTATCCATAACTATGGTCGCATTGTGAGGCCCCTCACACAACTCCTCAAGAAAAATTCATTCCTCTGGAATGATGAAGCACAACAGGCCTTTATAGCTCTCAAAAATGCCACGTGTTCCACTCTAGTCTTAGCACTACCTGACTTCACCAAATCTTTTGTCATTGAATGTGATGCTTCGGGTACGGGTATTGGGGCAGTCTTAATACAGGAAGGTCGACCCTTGGCCTTCACAAGCCAACAACTAAGTGGGAAGAATCTAGGACAATCTACCTATGAGAAGGAGATGATGGCCATCTTACATGCAGTAGATACCTGGCGACCTTACTTGTTGGGGTGACACTTCTAAATCTGCACAGACCATCAAAGTCTTAAATAATTTTTGGAGCAATGCCTATCCTCACCACAACAAAATAAATGGCTTTCCAAAATGCTGGGATATGATTATGAGATAATTTACAAGAAAGGGCACAAAAATATTGTAGCAGATGCATTATCTCACCAATTTGAGGACGAAAGTACCCTACTCGCAATTTCCCTTCCCATTCCAGAATGGATTGACGATGCTCGCAGGGAATGGATTTCACATCCCTGGCTCTCCCAACTCATTACTCAATTGCAGGAGGACGCAAATTCCACCAAGGGCTACTCGTGGCAGGATGAGATTCTACGCTACAAGGATAGAGTCGTACTATCACCAACGTCCACCCTCAAAAGCCACATTTTGGCAGAGTTGCACTCATCCCCCACTACAGGACATTCAGGTTTTTAGAAGACATATGCTCGCAGTCGAAGATCCTTTTTTTGAATAGGAATGAAAAAGGAAATTCTTACTTTTGTAGCAGAATGCAACGTCTGTCAGTGCCACAAAGGAGATATTGTCAAAGCACCAAGCACATTACAACCATTGCCCATCCCTACATCAATATGGACGAAGGTCTCTATGGATTTCATTACAGGTCTTCCAAAGTCAGGAAACAAGTCAGCCATCATGGTGGTGGTGGACAGACTTTCTAAGTATGATTATTTTTGCGCCTTACCACACCCTTTTACACCAACTTTGGTCACTCAACCTTTCATGGATCAGATCTTGAAATTGCATGGCATGCCCACTTCCATTGTGTCTCATCGTGACCTAGTCTTAATCAATAATTTTAGGCGGGAACTCTTCAGGCTACAAGGCACCCAACTAAAGCTCAGTACTTCCTATCATCCACAAACTGATGGTCAAACTGAAGCAATCAAAAAATGTCTAGAAACCTACCTTAGCTGTTTTACTTCAGAAAAGCAACATATCTGGGTATAGTGGTTACTCTAGCTGAATGGTGGTATAACACCAACTATCATGCCACCACCAAAATGACTCCATATGAAGCAGTTTATGGTCAACTCCCTCCTTCCCATACTTCTTATATCAAGGGGTGCTCAAAGGTACAAGCAGTGGATCAACTCCTATAGAACCGCACAACCATGCTCACCCATCTTAGAGAGAATCTTCATCATGCTCAAAACTGCATGAAGCAACAGGTAGATCAACATTGCTCAGAACGCCAATTTCAAGAAGGAGATCAGGTATTTTTGAGGCTGCAACCATATAAGAAAACATCACTGAAAGGCAAGGGGTGTCAAAAACTATCTCCAAAATTCTACGGACTGTATCAAGTACTTCAACGCATTGGAGAAGTGGCCTATAAGCTAGCTTTGCCACCCACTACAAAAATCCATTCAGTTTTCCATGTCTCATGCCTCAAGAAAGTGATCGGGAACAATTGCAAAATTCAAACCAGTCTACCTGAACTGGATGAAGAAGGGTCAATCTGGCTCCAACCTGAACAGGTCCTGGACACACAGGAATGGCACCTGCGTGGCCGCATGATCAAGGAAGTTCTCGTCAAGTGGAAAGACACATCTTCTAAGGATGCAACCTAGGAACTAGCCACTATTGTTTAGTAGTTTCTGTAGCTTCAACCTTGAGGACAAGGCTATTCTTATGGGGGAGGGCATGTTAGGGTCCCACCCTAACCCCTTATTTATGTAGTAGGATTGAGTCATAGTTATAGTTAAGTAAAGAGTCAATAAAGCCCATATTAATAATTGTAAGTGGTTAACCTGCATTTAATGACGGGACCATAGTTAGATAGATGGTATTAATAAGAACCATGGTATTGCTCCATGGTATTGCATGTATGAATCATATATAAAGGATAGAGACTGCCTGCGAGGAGCATCGTGCCTTATTTTGTAATCGAGCTTTGCTCTATTGGAGGTTGCCCCCTCGAAGAGGCATGTGGACATTGCTTTCTGAATAATAAAATACTTGCTGTTATTTCTCACAGTTCTATGTCCTGGGTATATTTCTTCGCATATCTGGTATTCTGGTATCATCTTGCAAATTAAGAGCATAACAAGTGGTATCAGAGCTATAACAAATTCCATTTTCTTTTTCTTCTTTTCTCTTTTTTTTTTTTTGAAAGACAAGTAGGGTGCCTCAATAAATACTGAGCTGAATAAGTTATTAAAGGCCGGAATAATTTTCCCCGTCAGACATTCCAAATGGGTCTCCAATATGGTACCCATTAGAAAGAAAAGTGGAGATATTAGAATCTGCATCAATTTTCGGAATCTCAACAAAGCCTGTCAAAAAGACAATTTTCCCCTCCCTCCTATGGAGCAGATATTACAGGCAGTAGCAGGCTCAAAACTAATGTCTTTTTTGGATGGATTTTCAGGATATAACCAAATGCTGGTACATCCCAACAATCAGTTAAAATCCACGTTCCGAACCAAATGGGGCACATACGCATATCGGAAGATGCCATTTGGTTTGATCAACACCGGTGCTACATTCTAGAGAGCTTTGGACATTGCATTCAAGGGTTTAGTCAATAAATCCATAGTTATTTATTTGGATGATATAACAGTGTACTCCAAGAAGCGAAGTGACCATCTCAGAGACTTGAAACAAATATTTCAACGATGTTTAAGGTATGGGATTTCACTTAACCCAAAGAAATCTTTTTTTGCATTAAGTGAAGGAAAACTTCTAGGATTCATAGTATCAAAATCTGGTATTCACATTGAACCTGATAGAATCAAAGAAATTTCCGAAATATCCCTACCTCACAATAAAAAGTCCATGCAATCTTTTCTTGGTCAAATCAATTTTGTGAAAATATTTGTCCTAGATTTTTCAAGAATTGTTTCTCCTTTGCAAACCATGATAAAAAAGAATTCAAATTTTAAATGGGGTCAATATGAGCATGAAGCATTCAATCTGATCAAACAAGTTATCATTAATGCTGCGTCTTTAGCAACCCCAAATTTTTCAGAATCTTTTATCTTATACACATTCGCCTCAGAAAAATCATATGCCGCAATTCTAACTCAAGCGAATCAAGAGAAAGCGGAAGCTCCAATCGCATTTTTTAGCTCTAATTTACAAGGTGCTGAACTCAACTATTCAGACGTAGAGAAACAGGCATACACTGTTTTCAAAGCGATCAAATATTTCAGACCTTTCTTACTTAAAATCCATACCAAGGTCATAGTACCGTTTCCAGCGGTAAGGAATCTTTTAATACAGAAAGATGTGGGTGAAAAAGAGCAAATTGGATCACTGCTTTACAAGAATACGACCTTGAAATCAAACCAGCAAGCATTGTGAGAGGTCAAGGCTTCTGCAAAATGTTGGCTGGAGCATCGCAGATTCCTGAGAGCTCATCTGAGGAAGTACAAACGTATGAGGTAAGCCTAAACGATATAGAATCATTATACGCTGACACCATTTATTATCTCAAAAACGGGTATGCTCCAGCACACTTGGATCACACCAAGAAAAGAGCCCTAAGATTAAAAGCTAAACAATATCAGCTCATAAATGATGTTCTATTTAAAAGGAATTATGATTCTGTACTTCTTAGGTGTCTTGAGAAAACTGAAGCCGAAAAGGTTTTGCAAGAACTCCTTGATGGGCCCGCAGGTGGACACTATGCTGGAGATGCTACTGCACATAAGATCTTACGTGCGGGGTATTATTGGCCCACACTATTCAAATACTCACAGAATTACGTGAGGAAATGTCAAATCTGCCAAACTACTGCAGGGAGACAAAGGAAACCGTCCATGCCACTACAGCCGATAAACATTGATCAACCATTCAATCAATGGGGTTTGGACATAATAGGTGAGATCGTTGCTCACTCTTCTAAGCAGCATAGGTACATTCTCACGGCAACTGATTATTTTACTAAATGGGTAGAAGCAGTACCTCTCAAGACAGCTAATT
>APFE030176741.1:48156-72389 GCA_000404065.3 Pinus taeda
ACCAAAGAGCTAAAAGACAAGAAGAAGGCCATATGGCCTCAGTTTCCTGTAGCTTGTGGGGCCTTCTCATTTTTCGATGTAGGACATGCTTTTGTCGAAGTAGGGAATGTGACGTCCCTACAATTATTTAAATTCCCCGCTCGATCTTTTGACCTAAATAATGTTTCCCATGATTTCACTATAAGTGTCAGAATAAAAGTGTTCACCGGAAAGAAAGATTTATTTGATGACCTGTTTCAAAATAAAAGTTCATTCCAGGAAGTTTTGCGAGAAGCCAAGTCGAGGTTATCCCTAGACGACCTCAAAAGATTTTTGTTATTCAGAGAAAGAAGGTTGGCCAGTGTTCCCCTAGAAAAGTTGCGCTTTCTCGCCAGAGAGCCTACTCCAAGTGTCAGCCTCAGTGGAAACTCCAGTGCTTCCAAATCCAAATCTGACGCTGCCCAAGGAACACCTGAATGTTCTAAAAAGTCTGCAAGCGACCAAGGAAAAGGCGAAGAAACAGCCAAGGACACAACTCAGTCAAGTGCAATGTTGCAACCGCAAGTTATCGCCTCCCCACCAAGAGATGTCCCTCCTCCCATCATTAAATCACCACTTGTCACGACAAAGCTCGATAAAGAATGGGAAAACTTCAATGAGCTAATCAGCCTTGAAGGGAAAGTCCCAAGAACACGTGTGAGTGATGCACAGGTAGCACAGGAAATGGTTTCAACCATGGTCGGTAGTGTCTCAGAAACGAAGCACAGTCATATCACTCCGACACCTGAGCTTCTACTTAGTGTAGAGGAAATTCCCCCACTGGATGTATTCTATAGCCCTCAACATAAAGTAGTGGTGAGGAGACAAAGAAAGAAGAGAAAGATAGAGAATACGCTGTCACAGGACACTGAACATTTAAACGTCTTATGCAAAGACCCTAACAAGAACCCGACAGAAAATCTCACGAAGTTGTCTAAAATTGCAGGAGCATACGCTTCTGCGAATATCGACGAAGCGTCGGAAGTTCAACAACTGTTGAGGGAGCAAGAAAACCATATACAACTACTACAACAACAACTACAACAAGCCAACTCCAGTAATGAAGCGTCCAAACAACTCGAGAAACTACAAGAAGACTTTCAGCAAATGCAGATAAGCTATCAGAAAAGCCTGGATGAAAAAGGAAAGCAGTTGCAAGCTTTACAAGAAATACACAAGGATGAGCCCAAGCTTGCCGAATTCATTTCAGAGTGTACTAGTTTAAATGAGCAACTTCTGCAGCAACAGGAAGAGTTGGGACGTAAAATATCATAGTGGAGTCACTATTGCGAGCTGAGCGACAAACTTACCAATCAAATGACAGACCTGCGAAGTGACTACGACCAGGTTGACAGACAAGTGACAGAGTATCTAGCTTGGCAGGATGGAGAGGAAGGGAAGAGAGCAAATGCACCCAGGATAAATGAAGCCATAAAAAATTGCTCTTTAACAAATGGGACGATCAAATCAGGCAGGCAGAATAGGCGGCAGAGGCAGCGACGACACAGGCAAGTGTTCCTATAGACTATGTAAATGAAAATTTACACAGAGCCAAGTTAATCATAGAAACCACCCCGGGATACCTACCAAACAAGTCACAAATAGAGGCAGAATGGAAAGAGAAGGCACAGGAAAAGGGAAAAGCGATCTAGGCATTGAACAGATTGAATTGGGAGTGCTATTGGGCATACTTAGTCAAGCCACACAGTCAATGGATGACTGTGAGATGCATCATAAACTTAGCCGAGAAAGTAGTGCCAGCTCTCATAGATTCCGTTTTCGCAGCCCAACTCAGCGCAGAAGTCAGCCAACCGACTCTTCTCAAATCCATGATGAACACTTGCAGTTTCAAGGACCAAATTCAGAAGTAACTTATTTTTAGTAGTTTGTTGTTTCCTTTTTATTTAGATTAGAAAAAGGGCGGTCATTTGAGAGCTGTATCCTTAAATTTTGTAAAAACAATATTATTAGATTTAGGAAGTAGTATTTTAACCCTTCTCATGCATTTAGAGAAGGGTCCAGAGATTTGTCAAAAACTTATCCTTAGAACATGCACTTTTGCACCCTCAGAGGAGGATTTGATGAATGGATAGATCGAGATTTATTTTTACTTGCATTTTGATATCTACTACTGATGTTGGACTTCTGTACTCTTGGTAGATTTTAGAACAAGTAGAGATAGATCATTTTTTCTTGAAGCTTATGGGTAGAACTAGTCATAAATGGTACTTTTATCTCTTGGCAATTTCTGCTTATATTCTTTAAGTGATTTACAGTTTCAGTTGTTTATATGTTACTACATGAATGTATGGGTTATCATTTGGCACTTTTGTACGGTGGAGTCATACTGTTTATGTTTGGCATATGAATAACTTATTATGCGATATGTTGTTCACAACTGTTTTTCCTAACTTCTTATGCAAAGTGGTTTACCTTTAATGATTTCTATTCTTATAATGGCTGAATGATCTTTATTACCAGTTATTATTCGAAATCTTTTTAGATCGCATAATGAAAGATATACAATCCCGGGTTAGAATAGATTTGATGTGTTGTTTCTCACTAGATTACAATAGCATAGAGTAAAGTTAAAGAATCTGAATTAGATTAGCTTTAAAATACTCTTAGATCAGCATAGTTCAACTCTACACACACACACACACCCAAGATCGGGAAACTGGTCCCGTTATCCCCAGTCAGATTCGCTATACCAAATGGATAAGGAGTTGCCAACCAAGGTCCGAGCCGGGTGGGTATCCCCCTTGTTGTCGACCCGATTTTCGGGGCTTCAACATATTTGCCGCTAGAAGGAGGCCCGAACTATGAATGGAACCTAAATCAAAATCTAAATACCATCCTGAGAGTAAATCACCCTCATCAACTCCCTCGACTTCCTTAGTACGTTTAAATTCAGAATCAGAAGTCGGTCGAATATTAACTGTTGCTACATACCCTAATATTTCAGACCAATCTACCATTGAACCCCCTGAAGTTCAAACTCTTATTCACAAACTCCAGGGATTTTCTATTTTTACACTAGGGTCTGATAAATCTCAAAGCAGCGTGACTTCGCAGTACAATCCTGCTTATCCCCTGACCAGGCTAAAGAGCGGAAAATTTGACATCCAGCCAACTGAATTCCCTCTTCCCACCAGGAAAAGAGCGAGGAAAACATCACTGCACTATGACAATGAGACTCTTTCATCTACATCATCTATCTCAACCCCCTCACCATGAAGTCAACTACCCACATCTTCATTCCAAACCACTCATTCACCTTCCACAACCCCTCTTCCCCAATCGTCCAAGATCATAATATCTTCATCTTCCCATCCTCAAGAATCATCCCCTACCCTTGCAATTACTAGCAGCTCAAAAATGGCCCAATCTCCATGGAACAACCCTGGAGTGGTTTTAATGCCTCCACCCCTAAGCCAAATACCAGCCCATCTGGAGAAATGGCTACCCAAATGCAACCCTGAAGCAGACATGCTAGCTGAAGAGCACATTAACAATTTCATGCTCTTTGTCAATCTCAATTGAGTTACCAATGAAGATGTTGTTGTCCGGATTTTTCCCTATACAATGCAAGGAACAGTCGGGTCATGGTACTTTTCATTACCTTCCGGGTCTATAACAAGTTGGGACATCTTTCAAAATAAATTCCTCACCAAATTTGGTGATGACAGGTCAACGACAACGTTAATCAATGACTTATCCAATCTTAAAGCCGAAGCTAGAGAACCCATCAAGGATTTCAATTTACGATTCAATAAAATCCTCAACAAAATCCCCGCTGCTTCCCAACCTAGCGAAGAAGTACGATGTGAATGGTATATCACAGCCTTACCATCAAACTTAGCAGTCTTCGTAGATAGGGCAAATAAAACAACTTTACTTGAAAAGCTGACAGAGGCGATAGTAGTAGAGAAACGCGTTATAGCCTTGGAGAAAAGATCTGCGATCGAAGAACGCAAATCTAAAAAGATCACCTTCAAGGAAGACCCCAAGAAGAAACATACAAAAGATCCTTTCGATTTAGAAGGGTTGCAGAAGGTATTGAAGACCATGTCCAATGAGATGATTGACATTAAAAAACAAGTGGCAGAAACTTCTTCAAAAAAGCCCTACAGAACTTTTAAAAGAGGCCCTTCAATGGATGCAAAACCACCCAATGCTATCTCAAATGTCGAATCCGAAGAAGAGGAAGAAGAAGAGAGAACCACTAAAGGGCAGACCGATGATGAAGAAATTTTGGAACTACAAGGAATGTGGGATTTCATCCTCCCACAAGAAGAAGATCAAAGAGCATTTCTAGTTAGCACACGAAGCAAAAACCAACTTGATCCTAAGCAGAAGGGCGCGACACCTATAGTAAAAGAAAATGACCGCTAAGGCGACTCAGTCTAGCCCAGTCCAACCAGATCAAACACCTCCATCAAGAACACTAATAGTGTCAGATGAAATGGACTACAATATTAGTGATGACATGAAAAATACTAGGGCTAATATCACTCTTTACGAATTGAGCAAATTGAAACATCAACAGAAGATAATGATGAAGGAATTACACACAGTACCTACTACTTCTTTGCCTACAGCTGTAGCTACTCACAACATGGGAAGACCCCCAATCAACACGGCCAATAAGATCGACCCAAATGACATCGCCTTGATTGGAGGAAGATCAAGATCTCACACTCCCCCTTTTCTTCTCACTTATGAAATCTTCAATAAAAACATGCACAATTGTTTGGTAGATTCTGGAGCTTCAACAAATATTTTACCCAGATCAATATGTGCCAAGTTAAACGTTCAACCACAAAAATCTGCAGTGCGCATAGTTCAGCTTGATTAGTCTCAAGTCGAAGTGATTGGTGAACTTAATCAAGTCACCATAAGATTATCGTCTAACCCCAAGGTATGTCAGGTTATCGACATTCTAGTAGCTGATATCCATGAATTCTACGGCTTAATTCTTAGCAGGGATTGGTCCGAAAAACTCCATGGATACTTTTCAACCGACTGGTCGCACATGTGGTTACCATACAATGGTAGAACAAATCAAATTAAGGTTGAACGAGAGTTACACCAGAAATACATAGTAACAGAATTGGAGGGAGAAAATGAAGCAATAGCATACAACAGTAGCATCATAGGCAATTACTTGGTAGATTCTTTCCTGAGCAATTTCAATGCTCATACATCACCTTACTTAGAAAATTCAGTTTTGTCCCAAGTCGAAATTTTTTCCCAAACTGATAATTCAAAGTGTGCTAATTTTGTAGAAGAACCTATAAATACATCTTTGTTTTGGAAATTATATTTTGATGGCTCTAAATCTAACGAAGGAGCAGGAGCAGGATGCATTCTGATTAGTCCATAAGGGAACAAGACAATGCTTACATGCAGACTTGAATTCGATTGCACAAATAATACAGCAGAATATGAGGCCTTGGTGCAAGGCCTATACAAAGCAATCGGGTTGAACATCAAGTACCTTCAAGTCTTTGGAGACTCTGAGATTGTGGTCAAACAGGTATGTAACACCATACATTTCTTATCAAGTCATTTGAAACACTATCAATCTCTAGTACAGGATCTGATTGAGCATTTCATAGCATTCAATATTTTCTCAATCCCGAGAATTCAAAACGCAAGCGAAAACCTTTTAGCCAACGTAGCCTCTAGACTCATTCCCTCCAAAGATTTTAGTCTAGATAGATTCTCGATAGAATTAATCTTTAGACCATCCATCCCTGACAACATTACAAACTGGAGAGTATTCAATGACGATCCTGATATTGTAAATTTCCTCACTTCTGAAGGATCCTACTCCAATCAAATAATTGACGAAGACCACCATGATCGACAAATATAACAAAGTAGCACTGATAATGCTATACCTAAATCGGTGGTTAAGTTGGAAGACTTATACGATTTGAAAAGTCGGTTTAAAAGGTCTACTAATTCTAAGCTCTACAATTCAACTTTGAACTACGAATCAGTAAAACTGGGAACCGATGATAAACCACAAAACGTTAATCTAGGCCACGACTTAGCCCCTGAAGAGAAACTAGCATATATTCGTTTGTTGAGACAATACAAAAATGTTTTCGCCTGGAATTACGATGAGCTGAAGACATACGACACTTCCATTATCTAGCATACTATCCCTATGATTGACAATGAAACACCTGTCCAACAGAAACTCAGAAAAATCCACCCCAATCTAGAAAACCAAATAAAGACTGAGCTGAATAAGTTATTAAAGGCCAGAGTAATTTTCCCCGTCAGACATTCCAAATGGGTCTCCAATATGGTACCCGTTAGAAAGAAAAGCGGAGATATTAGAATCTGCATCGATTTTCGGAATCTCAACAAAGCCTGTCAAAAAGACAATTTTCCCCTCCCTCCTATGGAGCAGATATTACAGGTAGTAGCAGGCTCAGAACTAATGTCTTTTCTGGATGGATTTTCAGGATACAACCAAATGCTGGTACATCCCGATGATCAGTTAAAAACCACGTTCCGAACCAAATGGGGCACATACGCATATCAGAAGATGCCATTTGGTTTGATCAACGCTGGTGCTACATTCCAGAGAGCTATGGACATCACATTCAAGGGTTTAGTCAATAAATCCGTAGTGATTTATTTGGATGATATAACAGTGTACTCCAAGAAGCAAAGCGACCATCTCAGAGACTTGAAACAAATATTTCAACGATGTTTAAGGTATGGGATTTCACTTAACCCAAAGAAATCGTTTTTCACATTAAGTGAAGGAAAACTTCTAGGATTCATAGTATCAAAATCTGGTATTCACATTGAACCTGATAGAATCAAAGAAATTTCTGAAATATCCCTACCTCACAATACAAAGGCCATGCAATCTTTTCTTGGTCAAATCAATTTTGTGAAAAGATTTGTCCCAGATTTTTCAAGAATTGTTTCTCCTTTGCAAACCCTGATAAAAAAGAATTCAAATTTTAAATGGGGTCAAGATGAGCATGAAGCATTCAATCTGATCAAACAAGCTATCATTAATGTTGCATCTTTAGCAACCCCAAATTTTTCAGAATCTTTTATCTTATACACATTCGCCTTAGAAAAATCATATGCCGCGATTCTAACTCAAGCGAATCAAGAGAAAGCGGAAGCTCCAATCGCATTTTTTAGCTCTAATTTACAAGGTCCTGAACTCAACTATTCAGACGTAGAGAAACAGGCATACGCTGTTTTCAAAGCGATCAAATATTTCAGACCTTTCTTACTTAAAATCCATACCAAGGTCATAGTACCGTTTCCAGCGGTAAGGAATCTTTTAATACAGAAAGATGTGGGTGAAAAAAGAGCAAATTGGATCACTTCTTTACAAGAATACGACCTTGAAATCAAATTAGAAAGCATTGTGAGAGGTCAAGGCTTCTACAAAATGTTGGCTGGAGCATCACAAATTCCAAAAAGCTCATCTGAGAAAGTACAAACGTATGAGGTAAGCCTAAACGATATAGAATCATTATACGCTGACACCATTTATTATCTCAAAAACGGGTATGCTCCAGCACACTTGGATCACACCTAGAAAAGAGCCCTGAGATTAAAAACTAAACAATATCAGCTCATAAATGATGTTCTGTAATTATGATTCTGTACTTCTTAGGTGTCTTGAGAAAACTGAAGCCGAAAAGGTTTTGCAGGAACTCCTTGATGGGCCCGCAGGCGAACACTATGCTAGAGATGCTACTGCACATAAGATCTTACGTGCGGGGTATTATTGGCCCACACTATTCAAAGACTCACACAGTTACGTGAGGAAATGCCAAATCTGCCAAACTACTGCAGGGAGACAAAGGAAACCATCCATTCCACTACAGTTGGTAAACATTGATCAACCATTCAGTCAATGGGGCTTGGACATAATAGGTGAGATCGTTCCTCACTCTTCTAAGCAGCATAGGTACATTCTCACGGCAACTGATTATTTTACTAAATGGGTAGAAGCAGTACCTCTCAAGACAGCTAATTCTGAAAACATCATTGAATTCATAGTTCAATTTATAATCACTAGGTTTGGATTGCCGGTGGCTTTAATATTTGATAATGCTTCATACTTTTCTGGGAATGCAATGACTAGTTTCGCACTTAGAAGAGGGTTCAAACTGAAATATTCGGCCAACTACTATCCGCAAGGAAATGGACTGGTTGAGTCAACAAATAAAAACCTAATCAGGATTATTAAAAGAACAGTTGACCAGAACTAGAAGAATTGGCACAAAACCTTGGTAAATGCTTTATGGGCAGATAGAATAATGAAGAAAGCTTCAATCGGCACTTCTCCCTTTAACCTAGTTTATGGAAAGGAAGTGGTTCTTCCAACTCCCTTAATTATTCCCTCCTTGTCTTTAGTACAATACATCGGTGAAGTATCTACTTCCTCCTTACAATTGAGACAAATGGAAATAATTAAATTAGAAGAACAATGGGAACAAGCTAAGAAAGCCCATGCTCATCACCAAGCACTAATAAAATCCTCTTTTGACTCGAGCATAATGACCAGAAAAAACTTTCAAATGGGAGATCTAGTTTTGAAATGGGAGAAGGCTCATGAAGAGAAGGGCAAACATACATAATTCCAAAAAATGTGGCTTGGTCCTTTTCAGATTGTAGAAGTCATAGGCCCATCAACGTTTGTGTTGCAGGATTTAGCAGGGAGAAAGGATTCTTTGCCTGTTAATGGACAGATCCTGAAAATATACTTTCCATAGAAGATTATTCTTCTATTTTTTGTAGGATAACTTTTTGTTTTTCTTCTTTCTTATAAATAAAACCAGTTGTAGATGGTTACTACAGGAGTTCACTTCAAATGGACACCAAATCCTCTGTTAGATTTTGATTTTTTGCTTGTACAAATAGTATAAATTTTTGAAAAATAAGATCTTTATTATTGATGGATAGAGTCCAACTTTAGCCTAGATATGATACTAGTTCCAACTTCAAAAAAAAAAAAAATTATGAAAGCAACCTTTGGCAAAAGACTTGTTTCATATCAGCACAATGAAAGGTATCGATAATAAAATGAGTATTCTCTATAAAACTGCTATTTTTCAAACTCTATTATTATCGTCCAGAGCTTTCTTAAGGAAAAACAATGGTTTCCTCCCTGCTAAAGAAAACCGCAGCATTCAAAGAAACAATCCGAGAAAACACTGTATCTCAAAGAATAAGAGGTCTCATCACGAGCCCGCTTATCATGATCACAGATATTATAACTTGCTAAATTTCCCAATACTGTCCACCAAAACAGGGCAACGACTTAATATTGTTGCAATCAAAAGACAAGGGGTCTCATCACGAGCCAGCTTGTTCAGCAAAAGTGTAAATCAAGTGAATGACTGTGTCATAATTTGGCCACCAAACCAAGACATTGTTCTTTAGAGAATAAAAATAGAAAAGTGTCGAAATGGGTTTCTCTCTGAAAAAGTTGTAGATAGCCTTAAGCAGGATAAGGGATCATTGTTGGGTAACAGGTAACCCTGTCGAGGCTATGGACGCCTGCTGGAAACAGAGGCTCTACCTACGGTAAATCAGCATATTTTAAAGGGCCAGCATAACAGAGATGACCTCATCTTATTTTTAAAAGACCAAGTAATGGTTGGTGTAAATGCAAGGACTAAGCCTCAGGAAATGAACGATTGGAATAGAGAAGGGTTGAAACAAAATATCATTGATAGGATAAGACATAATGTACTCTTTCTGTCCATAACAAAGTTTAGACTTATGAAAATTTTTCTGTTTCAGAAATTAAAATTCAATAGAAAATCAGAGATAATTGGTTCTTCCCAGTGAATTGCCATTGTTGTGGCCACCAACACCCCCCCTCTTTGTTTGATATTAGCAATATCACCAAGCAAATGGGGACCCTTAATAAAAATTCAAACAAACATCTCTAGGAACATTTTTGTTTTTTTTTCCTTAGAATTTTATGGCAACAAAACAAGGAAACATTTCTTTTATGAGCATAATAAACTACAAAGGAACAATGTGAAAATCATCGCATCGCATTCACTATGAAACGCTCTTAAAAGAAAAACTTAAGAAATCTCCTACGGCCAATGTGCGACGTCGCATATCGCAACATCGCGTAAAGTAGCACACAATGACTAATTTCTGCGATCTGCGATCTGTGATACTGCAATGATTTCGATACTGCGATGCCACGATACTATAACGCAAATCTGCGATCTGCGATAAGCGTGAATTTTCCTCGGCGTAGTATTCAAGGAAAACTGCTAATTAATCAAAATTAAGCTCATGCCTTAAAAAGGGAAATTAATGATTGTACGAATGACTGCTTTTTATTTTTCGAAGAGTCAGTTCGCTGTGAAAGTCATAATTATGCACACATAATATTTGAAGCTTTCATGTCAATATTTATTACTATTACTCTTTTCCTTTGCGCAAACTATAAAACAGGAAATAACATGAAGCAATATGCAGGAAACATCTAAGGAAAAAGGGGAAAGCGCCAATGCTCGGAGAACACAGAAGAAATCTCTTCAGAAATGGGTGCCGCATACGATAGAACTACAGATTCCAGAGTATCACTCAACAGATGCTAATGACCGATAGGTCATCTAAAACTCAGAATCAAAGGCGCACAAAAGTAGCATGATTACAAAAAGACCTGAAACTTACACGCCAAAAAGCCCGGAATGAAGAACGGAGGCAGTTTTTCAATCCAGAGAATTGTTCAGAAAGTAAAGTCTTTTGACTCATCAAGTCGTTCGCAAAGACAGAAACTGAAATAGCAAAAGTAAGATCAGTTTGGGATAGATTTGAGTTATTACCAATTATACAAGCAGTGAATATACCCAGTCAGAGGAAGATTCTCTAAAATATCTTATAGTTTACCAGAAAGTGGTGCCAGCTCTTGCTACTTCTATTTTTATAGCACACACAAAAGGGGAGAGCAACCAACCGACTCTCCCCAGTCAAATGTTTCATGCTTACAGTGCTCAGGAGCAAATACAGAAACAGTTCAGAGTCATATTTAATTTTTAGAAATAGTTTGCTTTATCAGAAGGACGGTCATTTGAAAACCGGATCCTAAATTTATGTAATCAAGTTAATTAGCTAGCAGTATTTAAACCCTTCTCAGGCATTTAGAGAAGGGTCCGGAGATTTGTCAAAAAATCGTCCTCAGAACATGCACTTTTGCGCCCTCGGAGGTGGTTTTGATGAATTGATGGATCAAGGTTTATTAATGTTTGCGTTTGATATCTGTAACTGATGTTGCACTTGTGTACTCTTAGTAGATGTTAAAGCAAGGAGAGATAAATCATTGTTGCTTGAAGCTTATGAGTGGAACCAGTCATAAATGGTACTTTTATCTCTTGACTATTTTTTCTTATATTCTTGAAGTGATTTATAGTTTTCAATTATTTATATGTCATTGTATGAATCTGTGGGTTACCATTTGGCACTTTTGTACGGTGGAGTCACATTGTTTATGTCTGACATATGAATAGCTTATTATGTGATATGTTGTTCACAACTTTTTTTCCTAACTTCTTATGCAAAGTGGTTTATCTTTAATGATTTCTATTCTTATGATAGCTGAATGATCTTTATTACTAGTTATTGTTCGAAATATATTTAGATCGCATAATAGAAGATATACATCCCGAGTTAGAATAGATTTTATGTGTTGTTTCTCACTAGATTACAATAGCATAGAGTTAGTTTAAAGAATCTGAATTAGATTATCTTTAAAGCACTCTTAGATCAGCATTATTCAAACTCTACACACACACACATACCCCAAATCGGGAAACTGGTCCCGTTATCCCCAGTCGGACCCGCTATACCAAACGGATAAGGAGATGCCAACCAAGGTCCGGACCAGGTGGGTATCCCCCTTGTTGTCGACCTGATTTTAGGGGCTTCAACAGATGGTAAGGAGTGGAAGTCTCGTGCTTGATTTTATGATGTGTGAGCAGGTCTTCAATCAAATTGGAAGTGAACTAACTGCCTTGATCTATGACCAGTTCTCTTGGATACCTGAACTTATAGAATATGTTTTCTCTCAAAAACTCAGCTACTTTTTCCTTTGTTGTTACTTTGATTGCTTTTGTTGATGCCCACTTTGTCAGATAATCGGTGCATACAATGATGTACTGCTTCTGTTTTGAGGGAGGGTTGATGGGACCCACAAAGTCCATGCCCCACTTCTCAAATGGCTCAAAGGTCACTTGAGGTTGCATGGGCATCTCATCCTTTGGAGTAGGTTCCCCATCCTTTGACACCCATCACATTGGTTGGTGTATCTCCTCACATCTTGATGAAGATTGGGCCAATAGTAGCCCGTTTGCAGTATTTTGAAGGTAGTACTCTTTGCTGAAAAATGGCCTCCACAAGGCCTATCATGGCAGGTCAGGAGAATGTCAAAAAATTCCTCCTCCCTGACACATCTTCTCAAGATCTGATCAGGACCAAGTTTGAAGAGGTTGCCCCTGGTCCAGGTGAAAGGGGCACTTTTCCTCATGATCTTTCTCTTCTCCTTTGAGGACAGGTGTGGTGGAAACTATGCTGAAACCAAGTAATTTGCTATATTAGAAAACCATGGAGAGAGTACTGATATGGAAAATAGGTGTTCATCTGAAATTTGATCATCCACCATTCCTTCTTCTCCTGCAGGAAAATTTACTCTAGACAAAAAGTCAACAACAACATTTTATTTACTAGGCTTATCAACAATGGTCAGATCAAACTGCTGTAGTAAAAGAAACCACCTAATAATGCGAGTATTTACATCTGGTTTGTTCATTAAATATCTAATTTCAACATGATCAGTGTGCACAAAGGTTTGATAGCATGTGATATAATGTCTGAATTTGTTTAAAGAATGCACCACAGCTAGGAGTTCCTTCTTTGTCACCACATAGTTTAACTCTACCTTTGATAATTTTTTTCTTATAAAGTATATGGCATAAGGTAACTTTTCATCAATTTGCCCTAAGGTTTCTCCTATTGCTTTGTTCGAAGCATCTGTGTGAATGTGGAAAGGTAGGGCCTAGTTTGGGCCTCTCAAAATTGGGGCAGTCACAAGTTTGCTTTTCAAGGTATCTAGGGCTTCTTGATAGTTTTCAAACCATATGAACTCGAAATATTTTCCTAAAATACCAAACAACAGAGAGATTCACTTACTAAAATCTTTAATGAATCTTCTGTAATATCCATCTAAGCCTAGGAATATTTTGACATCTCTCACCTTTTGAGGAGGTGGGACCCTTTGGATAATAGCAATTTTGTTGGGGTCCACCTGCAGTCCTTGTTGAGATATTGCATGACCTAGCACGGTCCCTCTAGTCATCAAGAATTCTCATTTTTCCGGACTAAGGGACAGGTTCATTTCAATACACTTGTCTAAAACTTTTCCTAGGTTAGATAAAGCTTCCTGAAAGTTATAACCATAAGGAGTAAAATCATCCATATATATTTCCACTGCATCATGAACCAGTTCAAAAAATATACTCAATACTTATCTTGAGAAAGTGGCTGGAGCATTGCACAAACCAAAAGGAAGGACCCAATATGAAAAGGTACCCCAAGGACAAGTGAAAGTGGTCGTATCCTAGTCTTCCGAGCTGATTTGAATCTAATTGTACCCGCTAAGCCCATCTAAGAAAGAGAAAAAAAAATTGCGCGCTAGACCATCTAACACTTGATTTATGAAAGGCAAAGGAAAATGGTCCTTTTTAGTGGCTTTGTTCAGTTCCCTGTAGTCAACATAGATTCTTCACTTACCCTTTTTCTTTGGCACTAGCACCAAAGGAGAGACCCATTCAATGTCAGAGATGGGGTAGATGAATCCTGCATCAAGTAATTTTTGTAATTCTTCCTTAACAATGTCTTTAAGGGCTGGATTCATCCTCCTTTGAGGTTGCCTGACTGGTTTGCAATCTTCCTTAATGTATATATGATGAGTGCATACTGAAGGATGCACTCCCTTCATCTCCTTATAACTCTAGGTGAAGGCATATAAATGCTTTCTCAATAAGCTACATAGCTCCTTCTCCTAGGCAGTGGATAGGGATGGATTGATTTTCAAGGTTCTTTCTAGGCTGAACTCTATATTCTTAACACAGAGAGAGGTTGGGTCAGCCACACAGAGATCAGTTAAGGGATTGTCTTGGGGTTCTTTCACTATATCTTCTAATGGCAAGGTAATGGGGGGTGGATTATGAATTTAGTTTTCAATGATATCATCCTCATCTTGCGGTTTTCCCCCATGACAGTTTCTAATGCACAATGTGGTGCAGAATAAAATTCATCCTCATCCTCCTCCTCCAACTAGAGGGGTAGATCATGTTCTAGTAGGGGTTGAGCAGGAGGGTATAGGATTAACTGTTTGGACATATGCCCATTCTTGATGGTCATGTTCCCAGCTCGACAGCTGATTTAGGCATTGACAGTAGCCAACCAGGGTCTCCCTAGGATGAGAGGATAACTAGTGAGCTTTTCCTTTGATTGGAGAACTAAGAAATCAGAAAGGTACTCCCAAGAATCAATGGAAACCATCACATCTTCCAAAATCCCTTCAGGGATCACAGTGGACTAGTCTGCTAGCTGCAGTACTATCGCGGTCTTCCTCAAGGAGCCCTGGAGGTTAATTTTGAGCATGGTGTCCTTTGTCATCACATTAATGGTAGCTCCGAGATCAATCAAGGTATGTGGGATCATGGTGCCATTGATGTGGACATCAACTACTAGGCTTCCAGGGTCTAGATATTTTGGAAAAATTACCTGCCCCAACATCACGTCAGACAGTTGTCCTATGACATTGATGGTTGGGGCATCTCTCTTGTGCCTACCTGGATGCCTAAAGCACTTCTATTTGCTCATCCTACTGTATATAGTCACATATTTTATGGCTTGGAGAAGTGGCGTTTTCGCATATAACTGCTTCAATTCTCCCAGAAGTTCAGTTTCTTCTGGGGTGGGCTGTGTTGTCCCAGATAGTCTCTCAGGAAAGGGTGGAATTGCTTTAGGCTCGCTTTCCTCTTTATCTTCCTCAACCTCCCTAGGGGGAGGATGGATATCTGGGATAACCTTCCCAAATCGCAGGTTAATCTCCTGAATCTCCATAGCATAAGTTGGGCATGATGGTTCCCCACTATATACTTGCTGAGACCAATGTCTGTTGTTCAGGTTCAGGTTCGGCTACGTAGGCATTTGGGGTTGCCTTGGTGGGGCAAGAGGCAATGGTTATGGTTGAGCAGGTGGTGGAGGCAAAAGAGCGAGAGGAGAGTTGTACTGTGGCCTCCACCCCTGATGAGATGCATTCCACTGAGGTTGTGGCTGAGAATAGGATTGAAATGAATGAGTGGCTGGTTGGGCATGATACTGAGATGGAAAGGACCAAGGAGGAGGTGTGGACCAAGAAGGATGAGCAAGAGGACCCCAAGAAGGTATGTAAGTGACTTGGTTGGGGTTATAGTATGCCTGAGATGTCCCTTGCATCCCCTGCTCATATGATCTAGGTCCATGTGGTCTCCTCTGGTTGATGAAATAGAGTGGTTCAGTGGCTCCTTCAGCCCCCTGGTATACATCTTTAAGTTAGGGTAAGGAAGGGAACTTATCTGTAGAATGATCTTCTTCACAGACTGAACAAACCTTTATAGAGTTCAATGGACATTCATTCCGATGATGCCTCCTGGTGCACCTAGGACAAAAAATGGCCAAAGCCCTCTTTGCTTCCTCTTGTTTCCTTTTGATATGCAAGGTATCCATTTGCATGGCAAGAGTCTGCAACATCTCACTCTTGAAGTCTTCCATCATGTTTCCAAGTTCACCTTTGATGGATGAATTGGATGAGGAGGTACTGGCTATGGGTTGACTCCCCCTACCTCTCTTTCTAGTTGCTCTAGAATGGTTTCTAAAAATAGTCTTTATGTCCTCATAAAGTAGTTGGTAGATGTCTCCCTCGGCTAGTAGATAGAGGGTGTCTAGAAGGTCTCCCAGAATTCGCCTGAGCAGGACTAGCTTCAGAGATTCAGGGTCAAGTGTGCACCTGGACCTTTTGTAACTGAGTTGTAACCTCTCTTCATAATCTTCCAAAGATTCATCACCTCCCATGGTCATTCAGAAGATTCCTTCCATGGTGACTTTTTACCTACAGTAGTCTCGATATTTGTTATTAAAAGCCTGCTGCATCTGAGCCCAAGTTGTGATGCTATTACCAGGTAACCCCATGAACTAGCACAATGCTGCATCCTTGAGAATAGAAGGAAAGGGTTTCAACTTTTTCTCATCTTCTGCATACTCATAGGTTCGACAAATAACAACAAACTCAAACAAAAAGGTGTCAGGATCTTTTGTAGTAAAACCATGGAAGTGAGGTAGGGCTGGAGTGCTTATATTCTTCATTTTGGTGTCCCCATTGGTCTATCAGATGGGAAAGGTACCTTCTATTATTTCTCCATTCCCCCTATCATTTATGTTTTTAGCCATTGTCTTAGGAGGGATTCTTTCTTCTTCTTCCCCTATAGGTTCTTCAAATATCTCGGGTTGTTCACCTAAAGGTTCCTCTTAATCACCGCCACCGAAGAAGAGAGAAGGTTGTCTATGTGATGTAGTTGGGGTGTTGGGGAAGAATTTTCTTGAATTATCTCTATTCCTATGAGGCATGAAAGGAAATATTTTTGGTTGGTTTTTGATTTTTTCCACTGATTGTACCTGCAAAATTGAAATTGATTGAACAAACAAATTGCAACTAAATGAAATGAACTTGCTGAAATGAAATGCAGAACTTAAAGTGAGGAAATGACTAATATACTTTTGCTGAAATGGAAATTGCATAATTGAAAAGGAAAGCAAATGGAATACAGAACTGAAAGCAAGGAAATGACTAATCTACTTTTTCTGAAATGGAAATTGTAGAATTGAAAAGGAAAGCAAGGGAACGAAGAAACTGAAAGAAACAACTATTATACTTTTGCTGAAATAAACTACTTAGCAAAATGTTGAAAATATAAAGTAGAAGAGAGCAGTAATCACAAAATAGTCTGACGCTTCCTTGGAAATGGTGCCAAAAAGTGGTGAGCACCAGTATTGCAGCGATAATGCTGCAACTCCTGGGCTTCCTACTTTATTTTTATTAACTTGGTAGTTTGTAACAAACTTGGAAGCGACGGTGCTGTATACACAAGTACTAGTTCTTACTGCAGGTTGTCACTTGGTCAATTGGTGCAAGATCACTAGAAGCTCAAGCCAACTTCTATGGATCCCAGAAGAAGCTCTATATGTGATGAAAGAAAGGAAAGCTTACTCTACAAAGGCTACTCTACTTGCAGAAAGGAAAATAAGACTGAAATGTAAAGTAAACCTAGCAAACCCTATTTAACCAACTAATCCTACTTTTGTGGAAAGAAAGATTAAAACCATGAAATAAATGCCATTACCTACTCAAGGAAGTAAACAACATCTACTCATGCTATTTCTAGAAGGAAATGAGAAAAAAACATCTTTTTGGATTTTTATGTATTTGTATATGAAATTGTCATGCATGTAATCTATTTGTTTATGAATGTGGCAGCGATTAGGTGGCGATAGAGGGCAGTTTCAGGACTTGAGAGGATGTAGGAAGGTGTGGATGGGTCCTAGGAGGTCTCAGGTGGCCTTCTAGAGACTTTTCCTGCAATTAGCCTTCAAAAGGAAGCTTACAAGAAAATCTACAGGAGGATGCAGGGGATCTACTAGAGGTCTACAGGAGGTCTACAAGAGGATGACAAGAGAATTTTTTAAGGTTTTGAAGGTGTGGGAGTGGGTGGAAAGGGTATCTGAAGGTTGGGATGATGTGTCAGGGTGCCTAGGCTCCACCAAGAATCATTAGGAGAGAGAAATATGATTGGAGTTTCTTAAGGAGAGAGAGGAAAGTCTATGGAAAATTGCAGAAAACAAAGGTAGATTTGAGGGGAGACTTGGGCGACCTATAGGGCATGGATCAGATGGAGGATGGAATGGATGATAGGCTAGATTGCTACTAGTAGATATCTACTGCATAAATAGCTGACAGTCAACCAAGAGATTAAGCAGGCAAGGAGATAAGTGCATAAAAACAGAGTTCTTGCATCAAAATAAACTATGATCTATGAAAGGAAATGTTGAGAACCATTCCATGAAAGGAAAGCATGAAAGAAGACTGTTGCAAATAAGGAAATGAGCATGATGAAGAAGTTTTGAAGAAAAGCAAACTAGAATATGAACCAACTAGAAAGTTGCAAACACTAGAAGTCCTATGAATGAGGAAAATGTGTGTTTTTGGGGCAGCAAGAAGGTCTTTGCCTCAAATAATTGTCCCAAAGGGAGGAAGAGAGGCCAAGGCACTGCTGCTAGTCTTTTAAATCTTGTGTTTATCACTATATAACTTGCTATAAAAAAAACAAATGGAAGCAAACTACTGAATCATCAAAAACAACCTATTCTTAACCATAAAGAAATGCATCTAAAGACAACCTGATCTACAAACTAAAATGAAACATAAAAGTATAGGAAAATAGGAGCTGGGCTGCTTGGATCAGGCCCTAACCCAAGAGCTTCAACCCTCTGAGAAAACTGAATGCTAACTCAAAAAGGATCTCATCTTTATTATCAAAATAGTAATAGGATTACATGAAACTGTCACCAAAAGTAAGCTCGAAGTTGAGTAGAGCAAACCTGCAACGAAAATTCGAAAATTTGACAAGCTTCCTAATGAGTCCCTAGGCCTCTCTACTTATACAACTGAAGCTCCCAACAGCTTCCTTAAAATCAGGGAGTCTTGGCTCGCAAAACTCGAGATAAACAGAAGTTATCCTCCACCTGCTCGGCTGCCTCCTAGTGCATTGATTTGGCTATTTGTGCTTCGAGATGCATGAAGGAGAATTTGAAGTGGGGAGTCATAAATGAGGGGGATACCCTCCTATAAATCCTCTCCTTTGTCCACTTTGAATTATTGCTGCCAATTGTCCATTAAATCTTTGACTTGTCTTCAAAATTCAACAAAAATCTGCGTTAAACACATATTACACTCCATGGTCTCATAACCAACCCAACTCACTCCATAAGCATAAATATAATAAAAAAACATGCAATAAGCCAAGAGAATGGTTGATTAAACTAAGTTAGGAGGCAAAATGAGCCCATGGGGCTCGTCGGGCATTATGGGAGATGGGTCACGTGTGATTTATCGTATTCTTGGTTGGTATACTTATTCATTGACCAACACTATCAGAGCTACAAGGCCATCTATCTAGAAGACTAGCCCCAAGAATACATACCCAGCTATTTTTTTTTGTTGGTGCGGCATACGGGGGTGTTTGTGTGTGTGGTTTTTGGATCGTTATCTCAATGGAACAAGAATTTTGGGTTCACTGGGGAGCTGACACAGGCACTAATATGAAAGCATATGCTATGGAATTGTGGGGATTCCTATGGTTTACTACATTCCTAGAGATCCCCACTATACACATATACGGGGACTCACAGACCATCATCAACCATGTTTGGGGCTACATGATTATTAGACAACCACAACTACATGGATGGCTCAAGCAAATTAAGACCCTTCATAGATCGTTCAGGGACCCTACTGTTCATCATATAGGTAGATAGTTTAATCAAAATGCTAACACGATGTCCAAGCAAGGATTACTAGATTCTCTGGATGGTATTCACATTGAGATTTAGATGGGTGGAACCATTCTTGGAATTTTACCTCTCCCCAGATAGTAATCTCTCAGTTGTGCTTGTTATTTTTTGACATGTCTTTCTGTTTCGATAACTATGATTACATGATGGATTGATAAATTTTGGTTAATATGGACTAGGAAGAAAATGATGTTTGTAATATGTTTCTACTAATGATATACCTTCTTATGATGTTTTATTTTGGCACATATGGTTCTATATGTTTCTGTTAGGCTGGACTAGATGTATCCAGTTCCTAGGTACACACATTGCATATATCTAGGATATATGTACTTTTTCTTAATGATCAATACAAAAGTAATGTTTTTTTTCTTACTGAAAAAGAAATCGAAAATGTTGTGAAATGAAACATTTCAGTGTATATCTTTCTTTGAAGGCTTTCACTTTTTCTAACAAATCTAAAATAGTGGCAGGCTAATGTTTGCTTTGGGATGGCTGTCAACAAAGAATGCAAGTCTAGATTCTTGGAGATGAAGAGGAAGAAGATATATCGGTTCTGTTAGGATTCCAAGAAGCTCTCCTAGGTTGTAGCTCAGAGATGCCTGGTAACATATAAATTCAACTATTGTTACAAGGTTTAATGGAAGGAATGATGGTTTGGTTCAAGCCAGATAACCACGTCTACTCTGTTTCACTCCAGACATGCATGAACACCCTCAGACTATAAGGCTGTAGGCCACTAATACTCATAGTTTAGATATTAGGTGAGTATGGAGAATACTAACCACACCAGCAGATACACAAGACCATGTGATGGCCGACTGCAACTAATACAGAAACCTGCGAATCTAATCTATTAATGCAAAGGCAGGATGACAACACTCCTGCATTAGATAGAAAGAGACCTGAGTAGCCTATTCTATGATACATTCAACCTTTTAACACAGAGATAAGATGACAGTTATCTAGTGTTAAACATTAAGAGATCAAGAACACAGCACATCAAGCACAAGCTTAGAACAGAAGAAAATGGGCAGTGAGCATTTAACAACAAAAGAAGCTTGTATTGCTGAAAACAAAGATGAGACACTACAAGCGACAAAGTGTCTACAGTCTCTAGAAGTTGAACCTTACATGCAATGCCAACCCTGATTACATCTTTCTTCTGGATATTTATAAGTTTACATTACTATGGCACTTGGCCATTTAGGTATGGAGGGGTCTTAATTTACCACCAACTACATTTAACTACCTGATGGAGTCTTTGAAAGAGGTTTCTTGCTTCACTGTGTAAATTTTATATATACAACTACTGTGTTGTCCTTTAGGCAGTTGGAATGCTCGCGGTAGTGAAGTCCATGACTGATAAATTCTGTTACAGAGTTGTGTTATGTCCATTTCTCCTTTTGGCCATGCTTTTTGTTTAATGTGGTAGTTTCGGTTTGACTGTTATTAGTCAAGTAGAGCTGGTCATCTCCTTCCTCGGGAAACAGAATGAACGTGTGACATAGGGTGCATAGGTAAGTGGACAGTTGGGGTGAGCGAGAGAGATGACCATTGGATCAAGGAGATGAATGGAAGAGATGGCTTGGTGAAGGCTATCAGCCGAAGTGGGAGCAGGGCACGTCAGGGCCGTTGGATCTTCAGTGGATAGATCGGATGGTCATCGGGCAATGGAGTTGCACGGGCGCTAACGGGTGAGGGTGGTTTACTTGGGCAGTAATGGTTTTCATCACGCTGTTTTCGGGCGCTAAGTGGTAATTTCTTGGGGCAGTGCAATTCCACACAATGAATGACACGTAGCAGTGGATGAGAGAGAAAAACCACCCTCATCGTGCACTATTGTTCAATCTAGTTTCTCGTGCGATATGTGTGAAGGTCGTCAGATCTCGATGGAGATGATATGATGGTTGAAAGTGGTTGAGCGGGTCGCCTTTATCAAGCGCGATGTGAGCCATTGGATTAGCGAGGGCTGATCAACGGTGGGGATGCGGTGCGATGGGTTATGAGCACATAAGGCATATGGATAAGGTTTTATGGCTAGTTTAGCTTTGCTCTTAGGGCTAAGGTCAAAGGAAATTTTGTCGGAATTGGAAGGTTCGTTTAGGGAATGGGGAAGGTTAAAGGTAAGAGGGGTGAGGAAAGAAAGGGAAAAGTGACCAATCTAAGCCTCTTTTAGGACACAACCAAATAAACCAGGCCTCTCTCTAACATTAGAAAGTCAGCGCTGCATAATAGAGCTAACACTAGCTCCTTCTGGGGATTAAATCCTCCCTGTGAGGTTTCAAGAACTGTACACCACTACCTTTCATATAGAAACATGATCAGCATGATTTCCTAGTATTCCATTGGGCATGGAGTCTAATTAAGCCTACATTAAAACTGTAAAAGAACATATTTACAATGTCGAGGCCTAAAGGCCTTAAACAACATAAACCTTCAAAAACCCCCATTAACTGGGCCATCAAAAAAAATTTCTCCTTCCATACTTTGCAGCATGAAAGTGTTGTTTCCCTGAACCTGAGCAATGACAAAAGGTTCAGTCCACAGAGCATCGAATTTTGTATGATTGCCTCTCTTTTATTTCAATGCATCCCATTTAAGAACCAAGTCTCCAATTTGAAAATTGTCCATCTTTTCCTTTCTGTCAAAGGCTTCCTTGATTCTCTTTTGATATGCTGCAGACTTTTCAATCAATTGATCTCTGATTTGATGCACTTCAGCCAAGTCACTAATCCTCCTTGCCATGTCATTTTCCTCATTCTGCTCTTCCTGCAAGGACTTGGCCACAAGGAGGGTAAACTAGATTGGGAATATATCCTCAGTGGCATATACCATCTTGAACAGAGAATTCCCTGTGGATTTCTTGGTGGTCACCCTATCAGCCCACAATGCAAACTTCAGTTTGGAATACCGGTTCGTTTTGTTGTCTTCTAGTAGCTTTTTTATTATCCTTATTAAGCTCTTTTTGGATGACTCTGCTAGACCATTTCCTTGAGGGTAATATGAGGTGCAATGCACTAGCTTAGTGCCCATTGAGTCACACATGTCCACCAACTCTTTTTCCCTGAAGGCTGCTGCATTATCTATAACCAATTTGTGTGGACAACCAAACCTAGTGAAAATGTTTTCTGTCAAGAACTTCATGTGTTGGTTCCCTATAATACTAGTGATTACCCCATTACTATTGTAGTTGTACCCCTTATTAATATTTTTTTGCCCCTATTGTATGCATATTGTTATTACTGTGCCCCATAGAATCTCTCTATTGTTATTTTTGTGGCTTTATATTATTATTGTTAGGTCGGCTCGGTTATATTGTGACTCCTTAGACTCCTATATATAGAAAGGAGGTTTTGTCATTTGAATCATCCAAGAATTGTTCATTTATGTAATGTAAAGGAGGTTGCCCCTCGAAGAGGATGAATTCTAATGTGTTGATCTATCTTTTCTTTCTTTTCTTGAGTTGGTTTCATGACATTTGGTATCAGAGCTTTGGATTCTAGCGTTTCGCTGCTCCAAACAGGTCATCGTGGCATTTTCGTTGTAACTTCTTTTCTGCAATGTTTCAGAAGCTAACAAAAAACCCATTTGAGAAGACATCGCGCTAAATCTCAAGTCCAAATTTTAGAGCTTTTCGTGCTATATTTTCGGAGATATGATGTGAGGAAGTTGGTCCTTTTGCAGAATTCTGAATTACATTCAAAACAGGTGACCCGAGGAAAATCGTCATAACTTTCTCTCTGAGCATCAAATTGATATTTCGTAAGAAGGTATAGAAAGAGGACAGACTGTAGTTTCTTGTATATATTTTTCAGAGCCAAAGGTCAAAACAGGGACACGTGGCACATCATACAAGTTCTCTCTATTGAATTAGTCTATAATCAGGTCACTGTGGGAGATTTGGCATAACTCTTCATTGGAGAATCCAATTGGGGTCAGACTGGTGGCATTGGAAAGAGGACACAAAGGGCTACCACAGATCACTATTTCAGAACTGGATGATCTGAAATTACCAAGATACATCAGAGGAAATATTGAGATCGTACAAAGTGAAAAAAGGTGTGTATATTTTTTTAAATGTTTGCTTAAGATTGGTTTGAAAAATTATTCTGAAGGAATTCAAAGGGCATAGTAAAGAATTATTATCGGTAATTGATGCCCTGAGGAAAGAAAATGAAAACACCTAGTAGGCGACTTGAAAGCTCTAGCATGACTCATGAAGAAGAGGAAGAAATGCAACATGATATATCAAAATTACGAGACCAAGTGCAACAAGTGTCACTTGCACAAAAGGGAACAGAATCTAAGATGGATAGTTTAAAGAAAGGCATAGAAGCTAAGATAGATTGTTTAAATAAAGGAGTAGAAGATAAGATGAATGATGTGGAAGCTAAGATGGATGATTTGAGGATAGATTTGAAGAAAGACATGGAAGAATTGAAGATAAATATGAATAAGTTGCTACAAGAAAGGGTCACTAATGGTGAAAGGGTAGTAAAGGAAACTCATGATGAGAA
>APFE030176741.1:77288-115601 GCA_000404065.3 Pinus taeda
TCATTTGAATCATCTAAGAATTGTTCATTTATGTAATGTAAAGGAGGTTTCCCCCTCGAAGAGGATGAATTCTAAGGCATTGATCTATCTTTTCTATCTTTTCTTGAGTTGGTTTCATAAAATCATGACAACATGGTGATCAACTTTCTTAGTAGGGATGGCCTCAATCGATTTAGTGAAGTAATCAATGGCTACTAAGATCCATCTGTGTTGGCCACTAGAATGCAGATTAATTTCCCCTATGAAATCCGAACCTCGCTGTTGGAAAAAACCACTGGCATGTATTGGCTTCAAGAGTAAGGATTTCAACTGTTTTTCTCCTTCAAACCTCTAGCACCTGTCATAAGATTTTACAAATGAAAAGACATCAGAAATCATAGTGGGCCAATAATACCCAACTCTCAGGATCTTCTGGGCTGTGATTTTCCAATAGTGATGTCCTTCACAGATGCTAGAATGAAACTGATGCATGACCTCCATAGATTGTTCTTTGTCTAGGCATCTTAAGAGGATTCCTGATGGGTCTCTCCAAATAAAGCAAGCCTTCATGCATGCAATACTTGGTTGCTTTTAGCTTGACAGTCATGGCTTGGCTCGAGCTAAGACCTGGAGGAACTTCTAGTTTCAACAAAAAGTGAGTTATTTTATCATACCATTCACAAGAGGCCAGATTTTCAAATAAAGACTAGTCCTACCCCCGTTCAATTGTTTCTCCCCTTGTCTCTCGGTCACCTAAGTTTTTGCTCATCCAATTCATGTCTAGCATCCTGCAATTTTCTTTAGCCATCAGCTTAGCAAGGCCTCGACCCTTAATAAGCTTGGTGGGCTTCAGTTCTATTTTGAATTCAATAAGCTTTGCAAGCCATTTGGCCCTTCTTCCATCAACATTTGGCTGCATTAGGACATCCTTTACTAAAGTAGAGGGCACATATGCAATTACCTTGGAGTGTAGGATGTAGATTTGGAAGGCTTTTAAATATTTGATAAGAGCATAAGCATTCTTTTTTATAATATCATACCTTAGTTCAACATCCCTTAAGGTTTTGCTGAAAAATGCCATTGGATGCTCTGACTCCTCATCATCTTTCTGCAATAAGACTGTTGCAAGGGTGTCACAGGAAACAAAGGAGAAGATATGGAACTCCTTGCTATAGTCTGGGCTGATCAAAGTGGGAGCTTTCATAATAGCTCTTTTTATGGCTTCAAGAGATTTTCTTGTTGCATCGGTCCATTTGACTTCTGATCCCTTCTTCAGTATAGATGTGATGTGTTTTACCAATTCTGCAAAATTAGGGATAAACCTCCTTACAAAATTTATTTTTCCCAAAAAGGATTGGATGTCCTTTTTTGATATTGGGACATACAAGGCTTGTATTTCTTTCACTCTCTCTGGGTCAATCTTGACACATGCAACAGAAACAATGTGTCCTAGAAGCTTGCCCTCTTTTAAAGCAAATTGTGACTTCTTAGGATTCACTAATATACCAAACCTTCTGCACTTCAGAAACACCTTCTTCAAATGCTGCAAATGATCTTGATGGCTACTGGAGTATACTATTATATCGTCTGGGTAGATAAGGACAAACTTATCCTTCTCTCCTACAAATGTTATATCCATGGCTCTCTAAAAGGTGGCCCCAACATTCATTAGTCCAAAGGGTATCTTGGAGTACATAAAAGTGCCCCAAGGAGTGGTGAAGGTAGTCTTTTCTTGGTCATTTGGATGTACATCGACTTGGTTATACCCTGAAAATCCATCCAAGAAAGACATAACTTTAGCTCCTGAGACTTTCTGTAGTAAATGTTCCATTTTGGGCAGGGGATAGTTGTCTTTCTTAGAGAATTTGTTCAAGTTCTTGAAATCAACACACAGGTTGATTTTTCCACTTTTCTTCCTCACCACTACCAAGTTGGCTACCCACTTTGAATATCTCAGAGGAATTATGATTTTGGTAGCCAACAACTTCTTGATTCCTTTCTCAATTAAAGGGAGGAGCAAAGGATTAATGGGTCTCAGCTTCTGTTTGAAAGGAATGGTGTCTTTCTCTAATGGGATATTATGCTGGATGATATTTTTGTCATAAGTTTTAAGATCACTGTATTCCCAGGCAAAGACATCAGCAAATTGCTTCAGTAAGGTGCAGTACTCAGAACTTTGGGCAGTTGACAATTGAGTGAATAGATTTATATACTTTGGATGATCTGGACTCCCTATGTTATGCTTATGGATTGCAGACTGATTTTATTTTTGGGAAAATCTTATGAGGCACATCATTATGGCCAAACAACTCCTCTAGAGGAACTAGCCCTTTAGGTATATAACTGCTAGGCAACTACACAATGCTGTCTTGGCTAATTCTATTCCTTAGCTGGGGTTGGGCACATTCCTCCAAGGTTTCATTCTCTTGATCAATTTGCATTTCATAGAATTCACCCATGACTTGCAGAAACCTATTTACTTCATCATTATCCTCAAAACTTGTCTAGCACTGGACATTATCAGGCAAGGATGGTCTATATTTTACCTAGATTTCATAAGCCAATCTAGGGGGCTTGGGAGCTAGCAGACAAGCAAGGGAATCAACAAGCTGATTATTTACTCTAGGAATATATGAGATACAAAAGCTATCAAAAGAGTCTTTGAGTCTCCATACCTCATCTTTGTATGCTTTCAGCCTTGGGTGCCTTGTTTGGAACATTTTGTTCACTTGTTGAATGATGAGATCAACATCTCCAAACACCTTTATGTCTCTGATTCCCATGTCTTTGGCAGCGTTTAAGCCCAATATCAGAGCCTCATACTCTGCTATATTGTTGGTGACCTGAAAAGTTAGCTTAAAAAACAGATGTGTGCTTTCTTGTTTTGGAGATACTAGCACCACTCCTGCTCCTATAGTTTCCTTTGAACAAGCTCCATCAAAGAACATATCCCAAGCCTGTGTCCCTTCCTCTTCCATGGTCTGGCATATTGGTTTCTTAAGCTGCACCAAGGCCCTCTGGTATTCTTCAGTTTGGAGAATACATGCTCCAAAATCAGTGTCCACAGTGTAAATGGGATGATTAGTGGGATTATTCTCATCACTGATGATATAGGCCAGCTAGGCTTCCCTGTATAGTCTTCTACTTTCTCCTCCAAAAACTGGGATGGTGGCATAAGACAAGTCATTTTGCAATGTCCCACATAACCTCTTAATCCACCCTTTGGAAAGTAGCATACCAAACTTGGAGGGACATCTTCTACCACAATATTCATCACCATGCTCTTCATGGGAAGCTGAGTTAGGGTGATAGCTAAGTCTTTGACTAACCCTAGAAATTTCACCTTCCTCAAATCAAAGGAGAACAAGTCATGATAAGGTCTAGCAATATCAAGGCCTAACTCATCTGTGACAGCTTTGGGTATCAGATTATGGCTGGCCCCTATGTCCAGTAGACAGTTGTGGAGGATTTTGTCATGAATGGTAAAGGAGACATAAAATGATGGGGAATTGTCATCAGTAAGTTTAGTGATTGGGCTAAGCACAACTACAAGTTTATCATCTTGTAAATTCACATAGTCGTTGGATGCTTGTGTGGCTTTGGATGGGCTTCTTAAAGACTTCACTCTTTGCAAGTTCTATCAGAGGTACGGATATTTTTAACTTTTGGACTTCTGATTCAAAGCTGAAAGGGGAAGGAGACTTGTCAGGGCCTCTTACCTCTTGAGCTGGTGCTTTCATGATGGTGGGATCAGCTGTCGGTCACTTTTGCTTGCTGATTTGCTGCTTTGTGGGGATAGCAGCTCTTTGAGCATGATTCTCTTTGACATTAATCATTATTGACCTTAGGTTATATCTCTGTTGGTCTTCAGTCTGCAGAACAACTTCTCTATCCCACTCTTGACTGGCCTGGTCCCTGAGTAATGACTCCTCGTAGGTAGCTAATGTAAAAAAGGCAACACTGCCCTTGTCTTCCATGCATTGAATCTCATCTTCGTCATCAAATTGCTCCTCCTCCATGAATACATTCTGGAAAGGAGGCTTAACCCTTTGTTCTTCATTAGCCTCTTTTCCCCTCTGAATGATCTGTAATTGTTCATTTGCTCTTCTGTATGGATTTGGATTTCTAGGAGCAAATGTATTAGGAAGCCTCGCTTTCCTAGGATTCTGCTCAACCTTCAGCTTGGAGTTTTAGCAACCAGTGACTCTATCATTTTAGTCATTTTTCTATTTTAGGTTCTAAATATGAAGAAGAAGAGGAAGACTCACCTCTTTACCTCCTCCTGTCAGCATGTCCTTTGAGTTTCTCTGCAGCCATGATATTGGATTCCACCTTCAAGGCTGTATCTTGCATTTCAGCTAGAGAAGCACATCTTCTCTCTCTTAATAATAGGCAGAAATCAGAATCAAAGGCATTGGCATAGGTGAGCTTGGTAGAGGTGGGGGTACGCTTCACTTCAGCTGGTATCTTTCTATACATACGATTGAATATTTTATTAAAATTAGACAATGATTCCCCATTTTCCCTCCTCAGGTTGCCAAACTCAGTATGGTAGTATAACATGTCTTTCTTATCTCCCCAATGCTTTAAAAAAACATCATCTAATGCTTCAATTTCTGCTATAGACCTAGGGGTCATCTCTTTGAACCACTTTCTAACCTCTCCATCAAGGCTTTGGACAAATACTCTCATCCACATATCATCTTCATTAATATCTAGGTTATCAGCATAGCTATAAAAAGACTCAAGGTGTTTTTCAGCTATTACTCCTTTTGTCCTAGTGAACTTAGGCATGTATTTATGATATTCTCTTGCAGGCATGGCATTCAAAGGAATAGGCAGGATGAGGGGTTGATACCTAGCAGTGATGATTCTCTCCATTTTGGTGGGTGCTTATGGACCTACCATGGCTGGGGTGGATGGAAGAGTGCTGGTAGTCTGAAAGGTAGGGAGTTGAGAAATAACTGACAGGGCTGAGGGAAACTGATGGACTTGAAGGGAGGTTTCCTTTAGGCTAAGATCCAAAGGGGACCTTAATAAATAGGGAGCTTTACGAATCTCTGAAAATATTTTTTCACTACTAGTACTAGAGGCTATATTTTCAACATTTACATGCTTTGTTACAAGCCTTTTTGGCAGAGATACATAAGATTGTTTAGGCCTACCTGATCTCGATGCTCCCTTTTGTGATGTCTTTCTTTGCTTGACAATATTCTCAAGGTTAGGTACTAGGTAAGCTGGTGATTTCTGAGGATTTCTTTGAGTAAGCCTCACAAACTGAGCTAGAAATGTGATGTGGAGTTCCCAAGAGGTTCGACATCCAGTAGAGTCGATAGACAGATGACTACAACCAAAAATGTGTCCAGACTTTGTCTGTCATCAAAGCTGGATTTGTGTCATTCTCCCAGGGAAGTTGAGCTTCAATCTCCTCTCTGAGGCAACAATGCCGATTATGTTAGGATTCCAAGAAACTCTCCTAGGTTGTAGCTTGGAGATGCCTGGTAACATATAAATTCAACTATTGTTGTAATGTTTAATGGAAGGATTGATGATTTGGTTCAAGATAGATAACCACTTCTACTCTGTTTCACTCCAGAAATTCATGAACACCCTCAGATTATAAGGATTTTGACTAAAATGCTCACAGTTTAGATATTAGGTGAATATGAAGAATACTAATCACACCAGCAGAAACACAAGACCATGTGATGGCTAGCTGCAACTAATACAGAAACCTACACATATAATCTATTAATGCAAAGACAGGATGACAACTCTCCTGCATTAGATAAGAACACAACACATCAGGTACAAGCTTAGAACATAAGAAAATGGACAATGAGCAATTAATAGCAAAAGAAGCTTGTATTGCTGAAAATGAAGATGAGACACTGCAAGCGACAAAGTGTCTACAATCTCCAGAAGTTGAACCTTACATACAATTCCAACCCTGATTACATCTTTCTTCTGGATATTTATAAGTTTACATTACTATGGCACCTGGCCATTAGGTATGGAGGGCTCTTAATTGACCACCAACTGCATTTAACTACCTGATGGAGTCTCTGAACGAGGTTGCTTGCTTCACTGTGTAAATTTGATCTGTACAACTACTGTGTTGTCCTTTAGGCGGTTGGAATGCTCAGAACAGTGAAGTCCATGACTGATAAATTATGTTACAGAGTCGTGCTATGTCTTTTTCTCCTTTTGGCCATGCTTTCTATTTAATGTGGTAGTTGGGGTTCGACTGTTATCAGTCAAGCAGAGCTGGTCATCTCCTTCCTCGGGTAACAAAATGAATGTGGGATGTAGGCTGCATGGATAAGTGGATAGTTAGGGTGAGCGAGGGAGATGATCGTTGGATATGGGAGATGAATGGCAGAGATGGCTCGGTGAAGGCTATTGGCCGAAGTGGGAGCGGGGTGCGTCATGGCCATTGGATGTTCAGTGGATAGTTCGAACAATCATCGGGCGATGGAGCTGCATGGGCGCTAATAGGTAAGGGTGGTTTACTTGGGTAGTAATGGTTTTCATTGCACCGCTTTCAGGTGCTAAGTGGTAATTGCTCGAGGCAGCGCGATTCCACACAATGAATGACACGTAGTAATGGTTGAGAGAGAAAAACCGCCCTCATTGCACGCTATCGTTAGATCTAATTGCCCGTGCGATATGTGGGAAGGCTGTTGGATCTCGGTGGAGATGATCTGATAGTGGAAAGTGGTCAAGAAGGTCATCTTTATTGGGCGCAATGTGAGCTGTTGGATTGGCAGGGGCTGATCAACGGTGGGGATGCGATGCGATGGGTTATGAGTGCATAAGGCATATGGATAAGGTTTTATGGCTAGTTTAGCTTTGCACTTACGACTGAGGCCAAAGGGAATTTTATTGGATTTGGAAGGTTCGTTTAGGGAATGGGGAGGGTTAAGGGTAAGAGGGGTGAGGAAAGAAAGGGAAAAGTGACCAATGTAAGCCTCTTTTGGGACACAACCAAACAGACCAGGCCTCTCTCTGACATTAGAAAGTTAGCGTTGCATAACAGAGCTAACCGGTTCATAATATTCTAGATTGACAAGAAGCAAAATTAGATCATTGTAGATAATTGGGTGGCCTCGCTGAGAACTATGATAGATTTATGACGTTTTCTATGATAGATTTACGGTTTCTCTTCCCAAGACAGACTGTAGATAGGCATTCGATGACTTCAATTTTGTCATTAAGCATGGATTTAACATGAGCTGAGAGATATACGGGGCCTATGACTTCAATTTTGTCACTAAGTACAAATTTAACATGAGCCGAGAGAGATCAAATTTCTTCACTTGGAAACGTTTTTAGACAAAATACAATGTGTTATTTTTCATTGTTTAAATTGTATTTTTGAATGCTAAATAGAGTGTACATAGGACCAAATAAAAAATTTTAACCATAAAAACTTAATTTTTTTTCTATATATAGATATATATGAAGTTGATGTTGGCATAAATTAGTTAACATAGATATTCAAATAGTTTATTTAAATCTCTTGTTGAAACATTTTTGAAAAGTATAAGATTTAAACATCTCATTCACACATTTTTTATTATTTTTAATTACTTTACATCATATTCATTTTTTTTAATTAGTGTTGACATTAATTTTCTATTTAAAACATAATTTTTTTTTTTTTTTTTTTTTAAATATATGGACTAACAGACAAACTTACACCATCCCCTCATACTCATTTATAGATAAGCTTCTCGACTCAATAATTACTCTTCAAATTATAAATTTTTAATGATTTAAATTAAATTTTTTAATACATGAATAAACTTAATTGTATAAAAAGACAAATAAAACTTAAATTATAAAAATTTCATAAATTCAAATTTATAATTCCAACCAATCTCTATCAAAATATCCTAAAACCAAACTCCAAATATGACTTTATTTTCCTTTCTGCTTATTTATCATAGTCAATTTTTTTTTTTTTCCTTATTTCCAATTTAGAATGCGGTCCTCGATTTGTTCATTAATTCATTAGCTATTGACTCTCCCATTGTTTCTTCTCCATGCAAGTTTTCCTGAATAAAAAACTGTCGGAGTACAGTGATGTGTGGTTTGATGGTAAGTCACATGGGCGAAGCTCGGGGAGACTAAAGTTCAAATCTTATTGAGTACAATGACCTGCTGTGGTGGCGGCTAGAGGGGCGGATTCCTATTTCCCGTGAGTCTGCTCTTGCTAAAATCATAGGAACTTAGTATACCCGACTTGCAGGTGGTTGGTTATGCTCTTGGTGTTATAGTGGCAGCTATGAGGTTTGATCCTGGGTCTCCCATAGATTAGGCCTGGTAGTTAACGATTCACCATGTGGTTAAAAAAAAAACCGTCGGAGACATGTTGTTCTCGTCGACATACAGTGCTAGTTTAGGTGTAACCAACTTATTTACCACAACTCCCCTTCCAAGATTTCTAGGCATTGGGCCACTATCAACATTTGCCCAAAGTGTTGGCTTAAAGATTCTAGATGGTCTCAACTTGCTTATTTATTTCTCTACTTTGGGAATTTGTCACTGAGTAAGACATTTTGTTTTTCTTTCCTAGTATTATTTTCTCATCAAAATTATTTATTTAAAATAACAATGTTCGTGACTTGTTAAGTGGTTTTGGTTTTTTTATAGCATTATGTTTTAAATAGATTTATTTATTTAAAATAATAGTGTTTGATATTCTCTAAAATTAAGGTTTTTAAAATTATATTGATTAAATTGTTGATAAATTTTAATAACTATTAATATATTATAAATATCAAAATATTTATTTCATGATACAACTCACATTATCATGTATACATTTAAAAAAATTTCAAGGAAAAAAAAAATCAAAAACATGTGACAAGGGATTCATCCCTATTTATTTATGAAGATTTTTAATCTGGCTTTGCTATAATACTGTGGGCCAATACAATGTCCTGTTAATACCACAAGCCAAAAAAAGACATAACTCATTTTATATTACACTTATTATGTTGATAGGCATGTCTATTTTAGAATTTTAATTTAATTATCAATAATTATTACATGGAAGATAGAAATTCAACCTCCATGGTATTCTAAGTACTATACACAAATCAAAGGTTGAGATTTAACGCTATAGTAGTGATTCCCTTTTTATTCTTTTAATTGAATTGATTAATTAAAAAAAATGTCATATGAAATGAGTTATGTTGTTTTAGGCATGTGGTATTGATAAATAATGGTATTGGCCCATGATATTGAAAAAAAAAACCTATTTATAAATTAAGAATCTCCATGGTAAAGTGGAGGTAAATTTCCATGATCAAGAATATTGTTACATGTTCAAGCATTTTTGGATTACTAGCATCGGAGATACGGAATTTGATCACACGCTGAGAGATAAATTGGTGAGAGATGCAAGTCATAATGCATGAGGATGAGCCACACTTGTCAAAATGTCAACAATCAGAAATTTGATCACACACTGAGAGATAAATTTGTGAGAGATGAAGTGAGAAAGGATGAGGATGAGCCACACTTGTCAAAAGGTCAACAATCAAAATGTTTGATCTGAGTAATCCAAAAATTATTGAATGTAATTACTCTTCTCACAAAAGCCTCTCATTTGAAAAATCTTGTTACATGTTTTGTTATAAAAATATATATGTTTATTTTATGTATTAATTCATTTAATATATAAATAATAAAATTTAAAACAGATTTATAATTTAGCTAATTTTTATAATTTTTTAATTTTAATAATGTGAAATATATCATGAAGTAAGCGTTTTGATATTTATCATGAAATGATGCCTATTTAGGTTTACCAACCATTTAATTTATATAGTTGCACTAGTTCATATAACATTTTTTTCATTAATCAATTTAATTAAAAGGGAAAAAAAACATAACTATTTTGAGATAAACCTCAACCTTCGATTTGTGATTACTACTAAGGTTAAATCCTACCATCCATCTAGATAATTAAATTAAAATTTTAAAATTCCTATTATAAATTAAACACATCTATCTACATAAATCAAATATTATTATAAAGCATTTTAATTCTTTAAAAATATTTTATAGTTATAAAAATTTTTGATAGAACTTTGATTTTTAAATTAAAATCATCTTTTGATCTTGTGATAAAATAAAAAATCCCTTCACATTAATTAAGAAAAGTTTATTTTCTCATGGACTATCAACAATTTTGTAACACTTCTTCCCACCACCTTAAGGTCTAACACTTCCTTGCACCACCTTAAAGGATCTCAGGTTGTGGGAGGTATTACTTGTTTGCTTTAAATCAATCCCCAAGATACCTTATTAAGATGGGGTTAGAAAAAACATTGTTTTTTCAAATATCTAGAATTCATATATGATACCATCATTTTGTTAAGCTTGTCGAAAAATTTCTATTGATATTAAATTTATCGTGATATGATTCATGGATCACAAGTTACACTCATTTGAAGTTTGGTCTATTAAAAGAAGCCACATCATCATGCTAGCCACATGGTTACCACATGGACTCCATGTTTCCATGACAAGTTAACATAGTGGGGCCAGCTAGGCCAAACCCATTCGAGGTTGGCTCGACTGCTCGCTTTTGTTATCATTGTAGCATTAATGTTTAATCAAAGAAATAGGTGGTGGGTGGTCTCCTTAGTAGATAAGGTTTCCATATTGGAACCATGGTTGGATTGAATCCTTTTCACTCATGCACTCATATCACATGCACAACATGTTAGAAATTCCTAGCAACAACTGATTAGTGACTGTAGGGTTTTGTTATGAAAGCATGGTCAGGTCATCCTAACCCTTATCAACACTCCCATCACATGTTACGATGCAAAAAGGTTCAACAATTAGCAGTGGGCAATGACAAGGCTTTGCAACTAAGTCATGGATAGGTAGGCTTACTCCACCAACAAATGGTTGTCTTATGTTTTATGTTATGCAGTTAAGGTCACAACAATAGGCGGTGAGTGATAGGCGGTAGACAATGTTCTTGCACTCCAAGGTCCACCCAAACCCACTCTATGATTTTATCATTGTTTAGCAATCAGTTATATGAATTTAGACCCTGATCAATATTATTGGCACATAAGCTTAATGTTGTTATTCAATGACCAATGTTGTCCCACAAGACACCATTATGCTAGGACAAGGTTCCGCCAACATTGTTAGCTCCACTTGCTTGTATGAGTGTTAGAACTATGTTGTTTGACTATCGCAACGACGTTATCATATATGAAATAAATTATCCATGAATGGGTTGATAAAGCACAAAGGAAACTACCTCACTCATGCTTATAGGGGAAATCCTCCATTAACTAAGTGAGAGGATTTTAAAAATATCATAAATTCCCAATTCTACCATGTTCCATATGTAGAAGACTAGTGGATCTAATGGCATTACTTCAGGTAGAGACAGGGATAGATTGTACAAGACTATGTGACAAAATTAAGGAAGACGGAAATAACGTTGGGTATCTTTCCCATGAACCCAACTGTACTGCTCAAGCATCTAGGGGATTTGCATAACCATCTATGAAAGAAAGTAATGTTGTTCAAAACCCATAAATATGGATGAGGATTGTGTACAGGGACAATCCCTAGAAAGCATAGACTAGAAGAAAGGGAGTAACTAGTCAAAGAAAAAAATCCATTAAGAATCTTTAAAGGATGGAAATGAGAACTGGAAAGGGGGAAGTGACAAGAAGGATACAACCACATAAAACTAGCAAAAATATCCTAGAAACCGTTGCAGTATTAATGTCTACAAAAAAGAAGTGTTGGGAATTGCATCCAAAGCTCATCCTAAAGAACCATTAGAATGATGTGAAAATGAAAAATTGCATAGGCACATATTTGACTGGGTAGGTGGAAAGAAGCTTAGACATGGATGAGATTATTTTTTGCACATTAGTTTAGAAGTGGGTGACTATGAGTAGCCATTAGCAACAAGAAGAGAAGAACACAATCAAGCTCTTTCATATAAAGATATAGGTTAAGAAGAAAAAAATTGATGCTATATTTGACTTAGGATTATAAGTGAATCCCGCAGTAGTGGATATGGTTCAAAATTTTGGACTAGAAGTTCATTACCATCCTATCCATATCCATGAGTGAGTTTTGTGAAGAGACAATCATCACTTGCAATGTATCTTAATATCTACAAGGGAATGTTTTTCCATCACATAATAAATATTGTAAACCCAAAGGTAATATAATCATGTATGTGCATTTGTTATACATATATTATGATAAGCCTCAACTATGGTCTCCTTAACAAGCATATATTAAGCAATGCTAACAATAGGTTTGTGCTTAAGCTATGCTCATGAGATTGAACTATAGTAATACAACTAAATTAGCCCAAATATAAGCCTAATGAATATAGTATAGGCAGTACAAGGTCAGTCATAAAGATAATTTTAGCTATCAAGAAATTGCACCAACATAGTACTTTTCTACAACATGTCTCTCCAATTAATACTATTATCTCAAATAGGGAGCTTATAGCTCACTTCAGTTTTTCTATTCTAAATCACCTTGGAGAATCAAGTAACTTATTATCAAAGCATGTGTTATGCATAAATAAGGGTGTTCCAACATGAATCTCAAGTCTCAAACAAGATTCTTCATACATCACTCAATCTTGGCTCCACCCTTTTCATATTCTAGATTGCACCTTGAGACTCCTCCTCCTTGCACAACTTTAAACTATAAGGCACAAGGTAGTTGTTGGATATAGGAGCATTTATATTTGATATGAAAAGTATAATATTTTTTTGTAATTTTCTTTATAAATGTGATGGCAAGTGTGCCCTGAATGTTGGAAATTTCATGGCTAATGTAGTATGATCTAAATGAAAATTTACACTCTTCTATACAAGATCAAGAAAGTTATTCCCAATATCCAACACCATAGAGCAAGATATGTTTTCCAACTCCATAGTTGCTACCAAATCTCTCTCAATGTTGGAGTTGTTTTCTCAATAGACTTGTTTTTATTACTCTTGAAATGATGAAAGCCACCACTGTTACATATAGGAGTATTTAGACAGCCTAAAATATAATGAAAACTTAGTATATCAAACAAGATTTAATAGGGCAAGAACCCATAAAGAAAAAAACATACTCAGTGAGTATGAAATCAAATCAACATAAAATGGTTAATGACATCCACATAAAACCCTTGTCAATATGGAAGTAGGATTTGTGCAAAATCTAGGTTCATTATAGTATGATCTTAATATTCTTGATTAGGTTGGCAAGAAGAGAACCTAAAGAAAAAATAACATAGAACAACATATTCTCAACAGAAAAAATCTTCATGCATCTTTAACTTCAACATAGGTCTCATTATTTTTAAGGCTCAAGGATGCAGTATTGCAATAAGATTTCATTGTAGCATGGTCCTTTCCTTTTGTTGATATTTTTTGTCTTTCAATACTTGCCAAAGAAGCATTAATTAATGCTATACATTATTCCCTTATGGCGTTTCCTTTGCAACATTTGGTCTAATTTCTAGTTTAGTTAATTTCTGTGATTTTTTTAATTTTAGAAATATGAGATGTATCACGAAATAATTCTTTTTATGCTTATTATGGATTAGTGCCTATTAACCTTTACCAAAAATTTATATTATATGACTAAGCTACTAAATATGACTATTTTATCAACCTCAAAATTCCAAGTGAACCAATTGTAGTGTGCTTCCAAAATCATCTTAGCATGCTCATTTGAAGGAACACAAAGGTGTCCCAGGTGGCATAATAGTGCATCCTGGAGGCGAAAATCTAGAATCTGTTGACCCTCCAAGAGGGTCTGGTATGTATGGCTGAATCTTGGGTCACATTTGTAGAGAAGTAACCAATCAAAAGTCTTGTTCCCAGAAGAATCGAGCACGGTGGTTAACGCCATTATCAATGGTCGGCTGAGGCAGTGTGCAACGTGATTGGTGCTTATCTTCTTGTACTTGATATTCAAATGGAATTCTTGCAGGTATGAGGACCAATTTTGATGGAGATCATTCTGCAACTTCCCTTGTGTCTGTATGAACTGTAAGGGCTGGTGGTATTTGTGGATGACCGTTTCCTTACCCAAAATGTAATGCTTCCATTGTTGGTAAGCCTACATAATGGAATACATCGTTTTGTCATAAGTGCGATACTTTTGGACTCTGTCTAAAAGTGTCTCACTGTGATATGCCACTGGATGCCCCTGTTGAGTAAGGATTTCCCCAATAGCATAGTCAAAGGCATCTGTCTCAATATCAAATGTTTGTTGCAAATCTAGTAATGTGAGCACTAGTGCAAAGCAGAGGTAATGTTTCAACTCTGCGAACGCATTTTGTTGAGATTCAAACCAAAATAATTTTTCTTTCGCTTCTCCCTTGGTGACTTGACTTAACGTTCAAGTGATATGAGAGAACCCCAACACTAATTTGCGGGAGAAATTGACAAGACCAAAAAAGTTGCAGAGCTCTATCAAAGCGATTGGTGTTGCCCAATTCCAAATGACTTGGATCTTGGTTGGACCCACATTCACCCCCCGTTAATAAATAATGTATCCTAGATATTGAACCTAGGTCATGCCAAAAGTGCATTTCTCCAAATTGGCACACAAATTGTATTTCCGCAATGTTTGGAGAACCTATGAGATGTGGTGGGGGTGCTCTTCCCAAATTTGGTTGAAGATCAGGATGTCATTCAAGTATACCAATATAAACAAGTTGGTAAATGGCCACAAGATGTCATCCATTAGCCTCACGAAGGTTGCAGGGGCATTCGTCAACTCGAAAGGCATAACTAGCCATTCGAAAAGGCCCTCATTGGCTTTGAAGGCAGTCTTCCACACATCGAAGGGTTCGATTGGTACCTGGTGATATTTTGACTTCAAGTTGATCTTGCTAAAATATGTTCCCCCTTGATTTGTTCTAAAAGGTCATCAATGTGTGGGATCGGGTACCTATTCCATAAAATGATAGTGTTAAGCATCCGATAGTCAATATAGAGACTCAAGGTCACATCCTTCTTCTATACCAACATGATCAAGCTCCCACAAGGCAATGAACTCTGCTAGATGTGACATTTCTACAACAGCTCTTGAATCTGCCTCTTGATTTTGTCATTCTCTAGAACATAGCGTTGATAGATTGGTCCATTCAGGAAATTATGCACCTGGGGTCAGATCGATGGAGTGCTTGACATGACACTCTAGAGGCACCCCTACAGGGGAGGTGAATATATCCTCATACTCCACCATGACCTTGTCCATCTATTGTTGTCATACAGAGGGGCCCGATTTGGTAGTCGTGGCCACTGTCTTTTTCTTTCCCTGACGGTGTATCATCAGGAAAATAAATTTCCCATTTTGGAAATGGGCTTATTGCATTGTTTTGCAGTAACCAAAGAGTAGGCAGTGCTTCCTCTGGTATATTATACAACTTATTTCCCAAGGTAACAATAATAGAGAGAGACAGGCCACTTCCATAAGTATGATTGGCCTAATAATACATCACAAACATCAAGAGGAGAAACACCACATAATACCTCATCCATAAAGGGCTTGATGTTGTATGGAAGGTGACATTATTGGCTGACGTGGAGATCCCGTCCTTGGTGAAGCCACCCACTACAATTCATTATTCGTAAGGGTTTTGACTTAGAGTTGGAACATGCATCTAATTCAGAAGCCTTCAGCTCGACCACTAGTGACTACTTGGCCCCACACTCACTTGTGTTTTGAGTGGAGCTCTTATGGAACTCACACCACTTTCCCATGTCCTTCTTTAGCTTTGTGGTGTTGTTCTTTGCTTGCTTCTTTAGTGGGTTTTCCTGGGCTACCCTACCTTGGCTTTTTCCTTTATTTTGTGGTTTGCGGGCACCTTTCCCTTGCTTCAGATTCGCAGATCCAAACTATCACTTTTTCTTTTTAAGTATCATCTCGATCTTGATAGCATATCGGTATGCCATGCCGAGCGAGGAGATGTCCAGGAACTCCATCTCATCCTGGATGTACCTGTGTAGGAAACCATAGTACTTGAGTACCAAATTTTTCTCAGAATCCTTGATACCCAATTTCGTGCGAAGGGTATGAAAAACATTGGTAAACTCTAGCACATCTTAGTCCCTTCCTTGCCGTAGCGTGGCCCACTTTATGTATTTATCCTCCTATCTCCTCGCAGGGTAGTATTACTCCTTGATGGAATCCCAATATGATTTCTAAATGGGTGTGGCTAAAAACAATGAGGGCATTCTTTCATCCTTCTGCTCACAATAGATTTTCCACTAGTCCTTGATGGTGGGGGGTGGATTTGAGAAGAGCAAAAGTAATATTTTCCGAGCTGGAGAAATCATGAATAAAAAAATATGCTTCTAGTAGATTTAACTATTTATCTATGGTGTTTGCATCTACTTGGCCCTCAAATATGGGAATGTCAAGTTTTACTTGTACCTTAAAAGGAGTGGCGCCTTTAGAGTGGCTACTGGATGTGGATGCACCATGGGTGGGAAACTGTTGAAGGATATGGGCAAAGTTATCCAACATCATGTTCCTTTGTTTCTTTAGGTCCTCCTTGAGCAATATTTTGATAGGATAGATGGCTCCCTCCTCTTTGTTTTCTTTCCCTATGGGTGGTCGTCATGGTTTGTGAGGCTAATCTTGCAAAGGTTCAACCAAATCAATCCCTAACTCCTTATACCCCAACCTCATTGGGGACATGCAAAGAAGGATCGACAAAGAGCAAACTACTCTGATACACTAATCTGAATTTAAAATGGAACAAAAAAATTTACATATATAACCATACACCCAAAGATGAAACAGAAATATAACTTCATTTCATTAATATTAAAGAACTGAAATATGCTTACATAGAAAATGGAAATAAACTAGCTCGGGCGATGGTAACTTATCTCTGAGAAGAGATGTGGCGGCTACATGCCTCTAAACTATGTTAGAATGAGGCTTGAAGGCCTATTTATTATTGAGAAACAATGGAAAACCATAAATATCTAAAAACCTAACCCAAGGAGATGAAATGCCAAACTATGGGCCTTGTTGGGGTAAATTTCCACATAAACTTCCCGAGGTCGTAACTTTGGCATTCAATCTCCATTTGATGCACACAATACATTGTTAGAAAGATATATCTGAGGAATACAATGGATGACAATGAATATCAAGTTAATATCACATATTCACCATTGATTACTTTCCAAAAAAAAATCGTTTAGGGTCTCAAAGAAGTTCTAGAAGTTCACGACACGAAAAACTGCAAAAAATAGTAAATTGTGCTATAATTAAGGAAACTGAAAAACTAAAAGAAACAATGGTGGTGGTCCCAGTGGAATAGTGGAGTGGCCACCAATATCTATCTGGATCACCTAGATAGCTAATATCTCTTTGTGTGGCCTTAGGATACCTCCAAAGTATCAAGCCATTACATTCACTGGGAGACCCTCGTTCCACATCATAATCCAACATGTCCTTCTTCTTTACAATGTGGGCATGGTATTCATTGTACCAAGTACAACCACCATTTCTACTAGCCATTTCCATCATGTGCACATCTCGTGGGTGCCATGCACCATAGATTTTATGTGGGACCCATTCCATTGGGGAAAAAAATCCCCTCCACAACCCTCCTTTGAGTCACAATGCCATAATTTGCTTTGACCATAAATGTAATGGGTAAATGTAGATGCCATAAGAAACACCATGTAACCACCTAATTAGTATGGTGGAGATATGTATCAACTAGAAAATACCACCTTAGTCACTAATTCAATGAGTTTCCACATGAAATAATATTTTTTAGCAATGTCATCTATATTATATCATCTAATTACACATGGAATTCCAAAAGGTAGCACAATATCTACCACATCAAGAATTCCACATCAGCCCATTAATATGTGATAGATTTTTCTTCCAACACATTAGTAGTGGAAGTATAATCAACAATATTTCATTAGCCCTTGGAGATTTTCAATCAAACTTAGAATTTTGAATTTGAAGCTAGCTAGTTCTTGTTTCATAACACATTAGCACATCTACATATGTAGCATTTGTGGGAAGCAATTACACTCGAGTCAAATTTTGTTTGCTACTGGGAAATGTCATCAATTCTATTGGGAAATGCCCTCAATACCCCTCAATATGGTTAATCCATTCATACTTTCACTAGTTCTCATGGTTTCTCAAGGCCCCATCATTGAAACTATTGGGCCTCATGTTGTTTGAGAGGAAGGATGCTAGATATTTAGGATACATGGTTTTTCATTTTTTTACATCATCATGCAAAAAAGTTCCCATTTAACCACATACTAGTTTTAGGAAAAATACATTTTGTTGCATCGTTTGTTGAATTCCATTTACTTGATTTATATATCTAATGAGGCCAATTTAATAACAAAAAAGACAGTTTTGTCATTCTCCCACTTAAAAATTACACATCACTTGTAAATTAGTTACTATAAGGGACAATTTGGCATCCTATTTCTCCTCATTCCTACAAGGCCTTCCACTGACATTTGGAGGTATTTTTGGTCTTCCTGCTTCTCTAATTCAACCTTCCTAATCACACTCACTCTTCAGTGCAACATTAATAGGATTAACGTTACTTGAGTCATCCTTGTTAGGTTCAGTTCCTCATCGAAACCATTTTGGAATCTCATCCTCAATAAAAGATATCCCCGAATAGTCTATTCTAATGGTTGGTGTTCCAACACCACCTAGAACCCCCTAATGCACCCAATATACCACACATGAATTCATTAATTTTCTTGTATTTGATGAATCTAGCTAAAACTCCTTCCTCACACAATTTATATTGACAAACCATGTTAATTAAGCTCCCCTTATATGTCCCCAAATTTCAAGGAAAGTTGGGTGAAGACTTAGTGAAATAGATTATGACCTTTCATTTATGGTGCTCCTCTAAGATTATCATAGAATATTTAAATTAGTTAATACTCTTCCAAAGGAATCTAACTAGCCCTTTTTCAAAATGCTGCATAAAAGAAAAAGTATTCATCACATGTCAATTTCGCATCATTAGCGAATGCATTCTTATCTATTTTCCAACTACGAATTCGACATGACATTGGTTTGGGAATTCATACTAATTTGTAGTAGAATTTATCCATTCATATTGTAGATCACATACACAAGTGGCAGTGATGGCATGGTCTATGAAAAATAGAAGTCAAGGACAAGCTCCTCCTAGACTAGGTCTTGAAGAATCCTTTTCCTTTGATTATATAATATATTACCACCACCATGTCCTAGATCAAGGATAAGACCATACTCAAAGTCCAATAATTTAATTTGATATGTGCTCAACCTATATATCTTTACACTATTGTTGATCCAGATTTAAACAGGAATGCAACAAATTATGGAAATAACGATAAATACAAAGATGCAGCAGAAATAATACTTCATTTCATTAATGTAAGATACTGAAATATGCGTAGTAATAAAAATGGAAATAAACTAGCTCAGGCAATGGTAGCTTATCCCTGAGAGGATATGTGGTGGATACATGCCTCCGAACTACCTTACAATGAGGCTCAAGGGCCTTTTTATTATTGAACAATAGGAGCAAATGCTAAACAACAAAAAACCCTAACTTGAGGAGATGTAACACCAAGAGTTGGGGTTAGTTGAACGACCAACTTCTCGGGGTTGTGACTTGGTCATATTATCTTCATTTGACGTGAATCATACTCTATTGGAAACATCTCTCCAAGGACTACGACGAAAAAGATGGTTTTATCAAAAAATTCTTGCAGTAGATTACCAAAAAACCGTAATTTAAGGCCTCAAAACGCTCCGAAATGTTAGGACCCGAAAAACTGCTAAAAATAGTAAATTTTGCTACAATTAAGGAAATTGAAAACCCTGAAAGAAACAATGATGGGCATCCAAGTGGAATTGGCAAGTGGTCACCAATATCCACCTATATCATTCCTCCCCTCTTAGGAAGAAATGGTCCCCATTGCATTGAGTTCCTCCATGAGATGAGAAAACTTCTACTAAGCATGCTCCCTGGTGAGCCGCTTGCCTTGGTGAAGGAGTTGGCGTTCTTTGAGAACTTGATACAGTTAGATCTTCTATTGGTGAGTGTGCTTAATCTGCATGCCCATGATTCGATCAGTTGCAACTTATTCCATGCAATATGGATTTAACTCTGTTGGTGTGAGTTGTTCTACAATGTTGGATGTGTCTAGTAATGGTGGAAAGTATGGTTGAAGGCAGTCCACATTGAAAACTCGGTGTAGACCAATGAATTGGGGAATGCTAAGCTCAAATTCATTGTCTCCCATAGCCTTGATAATGGTGTAAGGACCATATCAGAGTGGTCTGAGTTTCCGATAGGCTCTTGTAAGGCATTCCTTTTGCAAATGCAACTAGACTTTGTCACCCACCTAAAACTTGTGTGGCACCTGATGTTGGTCATGTCATTGCCTGTACTTGGAATTTGATTTATCCAGAATGTTGTGGAACTACTGGAAGATATGTTGGATGTGCTCAATGATTTTTTTTCCTTATTTGTTTCAGACTAGACATGAGCCGAATATGGCTGAGTAGTTGCAAATGGCATGGCCACATCAATGGGACATAGTGGCTGGAATCCCAAGCCCACTTGAAAAGGGCTATGGCCAGTCAAGTTGTGGAGAGCCTGGTTATAGATGTGATGAAAATAGGGGAGGTTCTCATCCCATGTGCATGGATTCTTTGAGTTGTACATTCACAAAATGTGTATGATCATCCTGTTGACAACCTTTGTTTGGCCATTAATTTGGGGATGGAAGGCTGTGGACTTAGTGAGTTTGGTGTCCAACATCGACTAGAGACTAGACCAAAATGTACTAAGGAACCTGTTGTCCCAATCTAAGATGATAGACTATGGGATCCCAAAGTGTACCCACACTCGTTCAAAGAAGAGTTTAATAGTGGCTTTTGTTGTGATATTCTTCTTGTAGAATGCCATAATGGCCATCTTCGAGAACCTGTCGACGACCACAAAAACATAGTCATTTCTAGTCTTAGTAGAAGGAAGGCCCAACATGTAATCCATGGAGATGGAGTACCAAGGTCGACTAGGCGTAGGTAGCGGAGTATAGAGACTTGCTTCATGATGGTCGATTTGGAAATGACACGGGTAGTGCAAGATCTGATGTACTTCCCGACATCTTGTCAAAGGTTCGGCCAATAGAAATACTTTTGCAGTACTGCCACTGTTTTCTCAACCCCAAAATGCCCAGAACCTTACTGTAGTGTGCTTCCCAAATCATCTTGGCACGCTTGCTTGAAGGAACACAAAGGTGACCTAGGTGGCATAACAGGGCATCCTGGAGGTGAAAATCTAGAACATGCTGACCCTCCAAGAGTTTCTGGTATTTGTGGCCGAATTCTGGGTCACTTTTGTAGAGAAGTGGCCAATAAGAAGTATTGTGCCCACAAGAGTTGAGCACAGTGGTTAACACCATGATCAGTGGTTGATTGAAGTAATCTACAACATTATTAGTGCTTCCCTTATTATACTTGATATTCAAATGGAACTGTTGCAGGTATGTTGACTACTTCTGATGGTGCTCATTCTACAAATTCCCTTGTGTATGTATGAATTGTAGGGGCTGGTGGTCTGTGTGGATGACTATTTCCTTCCCCAAAATGTAATGCTTCCATTGTCGGCAGGCCTACACAATGGAATACATATCTTTGTCATAAGTGGGATACTTCTAGACTGTGTCTAAAAGTGTCTCACTGTGATATGCCATTGGATGCCTGTGTTGAGTAAGGACTACCCCAATAGCATAGTGCTAATTTTATGTATGTTCTATGCTAGAGCAATTTATTTCAATTTTCTCAGTTAGCACAATATCTTTTCCAGATTAGCAATCACATCAGCATTAAAGTAAACTACAGATATAACATAAACATAAAGCGCAAAAGAAAATCCAAGACAAGAGGACATAAGATGTGGCACTAGCCAAGGACAAACCCCAATGTGGGGAAACCCTTGATCAATTCTTCTTTTATGTTCTTCAAAGTTCAGCAAAGAGAAAGAGATAGTACATTTACAATAGAAGTCAACACTTTGACTTTTGATATCTGCATGAGATCAGTTGAAGACATATTGCTTCAACTGATTCTTCAAGGTGACTGCTTCACCTTTCATAGTGTTGTAGCTCGTACTCATGTTGCACCCATAATTGTGCTACACCTGGTCACTAAGCTTCTCCCATCACTATGATGTTCCCTTCATACAATGTCACTTTGTTGCCCCATCATCATGTTGCTCCTTACTAACATGCCCATCATGCTACATTTTTATTGTTGCTGCAATACCATGATCTTCATTACTGCGACAACATAGATCTTCATCACTACTACAACATAGAGGCCTTTACCATAGTATCTCTAGGATCACTTGCTGCATTGAGTTCCTCTGAGAATATGAGATCACATCTATGTATGATCATGACTTATAATCTGGATATTATTTGGACTTATATTATATTCACGAGTCACTCCCTCTATTAGACCGTTCCATAACATTGACGATCTGGTGTAAATAATCTAGTATGGTCCCTACGAAGCCGCAATGGTGAAATTGGTAGACACGCTGCTCTTAGGAAGTAGTGCGAGAGCATCTCGGTTCAAATTCCTTCTATATGTATTCCGAGGATCTCTTCATCGGACCCTTGTTTCATTATTAGGTCATGGCAAGACTGTAATATATATATGGAAGAGATAACGTATAACATTATCTTCATTGAGCTAAGAGAGTAGATCTATCATTGTTTTCCAATGTCTAGTCTGCTACAGGAGTTCCATCGAGATCTTGATGTCAACACTGCTCCTTGTTATGCCGAGATTGTCTAGGCTTCATGCCACCTCATCCAAGATCCTCTCTGCTATATCAACAGAGATCTAGCACCTATAGGTATGTTGAGAATATACCTCTATCCGAGATCCTTGCATCTATATGTTGTGTCCTAATTTATCATGCTGAGACTATAGAGATGCATGGGTTTTATCATGCCATACAAGGTCTGGTCTTCCTACATGAACATGTCTCTTTTTACTGCGTGAACAAGTCTCCTTTGCTGCATGAATAGGTCTCTATTGACTGCATGATAGGATTGCATTTAGGCTTCTATAGGTAGTGTATTAAGGCTCCTCCTTAACAGCGTATAAGGACCTCTTGGACAACGTATTTGAGCCTCCATCTTTGATTGTGTATAAGTATATTAGGGCCTCCATCCTTGACTATGTATAAGTGTATTAAGGCCTCCATCTTTGACTGCATATAACAGTATTAGGGCCTCCATCTTTGACTGCGTATAAGGGCTTCTGGGATAGTGTATCAGGGCATCACTTGACAACAGATTAGGGCATCACGTGATAGCAGATTAGGGAATCATGTTGATTGTGTATTGAAGCTCCTTTAGAGAATGGATAGGAGCCTACCCTTGACTATGGCTAGGGTACATCTGAACTATAGCTAGGGCATCATACACTTAGCCCAGTGTATTCTTTTGTGTCTCTCCTTCACCAAAAACCCAAGATGTAGAGAGGAGGATATCACATAAAGAATGTGTGTCAAATGACTTCAAGTCCTCACCTATTTATACTGAAATGTAGATGATGAATAAACATGACTATTGGGCTTCTGAGCCTACCCAAGTTGTTGGCCAACTTGACAATTTGTCTTATAACACAAATAAATTCATAACTCCATGAATACTTATTGAAATTGGATGATATTTAGATCAATCCTACACCTCTCGATGAGAGGTATCCAATAAAAATATCAGCTCCCATAAATGAGATGACCCACATGGATTTTGGCCCTAGTTTCCAATTTTAACACTCCCTCTCAATTAGGGAGAACTCCATCTACTGATCCATGTGTCCAACTATACTATCTTTACCATCAGTGCCCTGCACTGCTTTGCTCTGCTCATCTTAGCTCAGCTTAGCTCTGCTCTCCTCATCTCTGTTCATCTTTGCTCTGCTCAGCTCTACTCAGCTCTACTCAACTCTTGCTCAACTCTGCTTAGCTCTGCTCTGCTCATCCATGCTCAGGTTAACTCTGCTCTGCTCGAGAATGTCTCATACCATTCTCCACTAACCCGAATTCAGTCTTAGAGTGTGTACCACTAGTCCCATACTAGTCCTCTACTGACTCAAAGTTAGTTTTTGAGCATGTACCACTCTCACTGGTCACAGACTAGTATCATTGATCCCAGATCAATGAAGGTGATCCTATCATAGGGAGTATGGTAGATACAATGATGCATCCATTGGTACTACTATGGTCCCTATCCTCATTTCCCTGCTCATTGATTAGATGAGAGGTATTTCCAATGAGTCCCAGACTACATGGGTAGCCTCGACAAGAGAACTAATCATCCTGTCCACAGGAGAGTGAATTATCCTATCCACATGAGACCGAGTCATCCTGTCCATAAGAGAGCGAATCATGCTATCCATAGGAGAGCGAATCATGCTGTCCATAAGAGAGTGAATCATCCTATCTAGTGGTTGCCATGGAGAACTAATCATCTTGGTCTACAGGACAACTAATCATCCTGTTCCATAATGGTCATGGAGAACACATCATGCAGGTTCACAGGAGAACTAATCATCCTGTTCCATAGTTGCCATGGGGTGTCACGGGGGAAGGTTGAACCTTTTGTCCTGTACAAAGTGCACCAACAGGGGATGATGAATCACTTTATGGTCATATGTCACTCCAGTAAGTACCCCAAGCCCCTAGAGCTCTCAGAGCTCAATGTATGCAACATGTAGGACCCTTTTACAAGGGTCTCTCAATGAATCCAAGTTGTTTGGGAAAATCATTGATTTGATCTTTCCCGTAGGGCTTTGACAAAGTGTAGCGACCTATACATCATCTCACAATGATGGAGCTTCCTTGCTCATTGACTAACCATATCCTAGATGAGGCAGTATCTGATGTCTATCTGCTGGAGCAATCATCGAATACATGATTCCTCAATAATCAAATCCCATCTCTGGTTGTCATAGAGAATCACAGTGGTATTCATCATGTGTACAATCAGCTCACTTAAGAGCTTCTGAAAATGTAGCTTCACACGAGATCTTACTCGTAGCTATGTATCTGATCTCGGCGGTGCTTATAACAACTGATTTCTGCTTCCTGCTTATCCATGATATCGAAGCAGAATCCAAAGAGAACCAGCACTGAGAAGTGCTCTAGTGTTCCTTCACATTGCCTACCTAGTCAACATTCAAATAATTATGAAGTTTCATATCTCCAGCAGTGTATCTCAATCCATGAGAGATTTTTCCCCGAAGATATCTTAGAGGATTCTTGGCACTAATCCAGTGAGGCTCAACCAAATATGAGCTCACCATGTTAACTATAAAACATATGTCTGGACGGAAGTTCACTAAGAAAATCAACACAAATGAGTTTATGAGACTCAGAGGCATTTCCCAAATCTGGTTCGACATCACTACCATATAACTTCTGAAAGTTAATATCCTCGAGGTAGTCACAGGCTTGTAGTTTATCATTCCACATTTAGATTCCATCTCCCTCTTACTTATGCAAATGAGAGGGTCTGCACCTATCAGAAATAGATCGTCCTCATAAGGTGCCGGTATGAGAGGTCTATCATCCACAACCTTCAGGTAATGGTTTGGATCGGTTTCACTCCTAGTGAATCTCAGCTCCATCTGACAGTTATCAATTCTCTCATACTATGCCCGGGAAGTTTTGCTTCAAGCCATAGAGGGCTTTCTTCCACCTATATACATGAGATTCCTAATCATGAATCTCAAACTCCTCAGGTTGTTCCAAACTTGAGGACCTGCTACATGAAGGGAATAGTCCCCTTCTAAGATTTTCATTCAGTACACTCAGACATGCACTTTCATGCTCTTTTTGAATTCATGCATCCCTATCACCATTTGACTCACAGACCTTCAGTGTTATGTATCAATAGACACGGTCCCCAGTGGACTTCCTACAACTTGATACAATCTTGAACTCAAAAACATATTTGAAAATTCTATTTTCAAACATGTATGTTTCTATCGATGAGTGCCACCCTGTAACTTTTGACTTCCATTGTTGAAATGGACACCAGGTTCTTCGTTTAATCAGGTACATAAAAGAGATTTTGTAAATGAATTGAGTTACCCTCATTCAATTGAGGGGTAACATTCCCTACACCCTTCCTGGAATAAGTGGCATCAGCTCCAAATCCGATGATTGTTTCCATCTCTACCAAATTAGAGAGTGCACCCATCTATCCGATGAAATGCCTTGAGGCATTGGGGTTCCTTGCTTTCTTTGAAGAGTCAACCATTTTCTTGATGACCTGCATTACTTGTCATTCCTTTGATCATTGAAGATGTCCCTGGAATGATTGTTATCTTCATCAAGAGATGTGTCTCTACCATTCAAACAGTCCTTCACATAATGGCCGAACATATTGCAACCAAGGCATCCGCCTTTCCTTCCACCCGTAGATCCAAACTTCCCAATGAAGTGATCTTAGGTAGGCCATCAGAAACTTCCACTATGCCATTCTGATAATATGCTCTACTTCAACTTCACCCTTGGTGAATTTAGAGGAGAGATGTGGAACCCATTGATCCTTTTGTCCTATCCCAACTATCCTCGGTGATTGCTCTTTCACTCTTGCTTGGCCATTATCTTCACCTTAATTTTAGGTATGTTCTATGCTAGAGATATTTATTTCAATTTTCTTAGTTAGCACAATATCTTTTCCAGATTAGCAATCACATTAGAATTAAAGTAAAATACAGATATAACATAAACATATATTGCATAAAACAAGCCAAGACAAGAGGACACAAGATGTGGTGCCAGCAAGGGACAAAGCCCAATGTGGGGAAACCCTTGATCAATTCTTCTTTTATGTTCTTCACAATTCAACAGAGAGAGAGAGAGATAGTACATTTACAATAGAAATCAACACTTTGAATTTTGATATCTACATGAGATGAGTTGAAGACATATTGCTTCAACGGATTCTTGAAGGTGACTGCTTCACCTTTCATAGTGTTGTAGCTCGTACTCATGTTGCACCCATCATTTTGCTACACCTGGTCACTGAGCTTCTCCCATCACTATGTTGTTCCCATCATACAACGCCACTTTTCTGCCCCCATCATCATGTTGCTCCTTACTAACATGCCCATCATGCTGCATTTTTATCATTGCTACAATACCATGATCTTCATTACTGTGGCAACATAGATCTTCATCACTACTGCAACATAGAGGCCTTTACCATCGTATCTCTAGGATCACTTGCTGCACTAAGCTCCTCCAAGACTATGAGATCACATCTATGTATGATCATGATTTATAATCTATGATGATATAGTACCCTTCTATATGTATGCTGAGGATCTCTTCATCAGACCCTTGTTTCATTATCAGGTCATGGCAAGACTGTAATATATATATGGAAGAGACAACGTATAACATTATCTTCATCGAGCTGAGAGAGTAGCTCTATCATTGTTTTCCAATGACTATTCTATTACAGGAGTGCCATTGAGATCTTGATCTCAAGACTGCTCATTGCTATGTTGATATTGTCCAGACTTCATGCCACCTCATCCAACATCCTCTCTGATATATCAACCGAGATCTAGCACCTATAGGTATGCCGAGAATATACCTCTATCCAAGATCCTTGCATCTATATGTTGTGTCCTCATTTATCATGCTGAGACTACTAAGATGTGTGGGCTTTATCATGCCATATGAGATCTGGTCTGCCTGCATGAATAGGTCTCTTTTGACTGCGTGAATAGGTCTCCTTGGCTGCATGAATAGGTCTCTATTGACTGCATGATAGAACTGCATTTAGGCTTCTACAAGCAATGTATTAAGGCTCCTCCTTGACAACATATAAGGGCCACTTGGACAACGTATTAGAGCCTCCATATTTGACTATGTATAAGTGTATTAGGGCCTCCATCTTTAACTACGTATAAGTGTATTAGGGCCTCCATCTTTGACTGCGTATAAGGCTATTAAGGCTTCTATCTCTGACTGTGTATAAGGGCTTCTTGGACAACATATTAGGGGATCACTTGACAACAGATTAGGGCATCACTTGACAACATATTAGGGCATCATGTTGACTGTGTATTGAAGCTCCTTTAGACAGTGGATAGGAGCCTTCCCTTGACTGCCGCTAGGGTACATCTAAATTATGGCTAGGGCATCATACGTGTAGCCTAGCGTATGCTTTTGTGTCTCTCCTTCACCAAAAACCCAAGACATGGAGAGGAGGAGATCACATGAAGAATGTGTGTCAAATGACTTCAAGTCCTCACCTATTTATACTAAAACATAGATGATGAATAGACATGACTATTGGGCTTCTGAACCTACACAAGTTGTTGGTCGACTTGACAATTTGTCTTATAACACAAATAAATTCATAACTCCATGAATACTTATCAGAATCGGATGATATTTAGATCAATCCTACACCTCTCAATGAGAGGGATCCAATAAAAATATCAGTTGTCATAAATGATATGAACCACATGGAGTTTGGCCCTAGTTTCCAATTTTAACGCATAGTTGGAAGCATCTGTCTCGATCTCAAATGGTTGTTGCAAGTCTAGTAATGCGAGAACTGGTGCTGAGCAGACGTGATGTTTCAACTCTGTGAATGCCTTCTCTTGAGATTCATAAAAAAATATTTTTTTCTTTCACTCCTCCCTTGGTGACTTGACTCAAGGGCCAAGTGATATGAGAAAATCCCAACACGAACCTGTGGTAGAAATTGGCAAGACCCAGAATGCTACAGAGCTCTATTGGAGTGGTTGGAGATGGCCAATCCCAAATGACTTGGATCTTTCCTAGATCCACATTCATCCCCCGTTCATCAATAATGTATCCCAGATACTGAACTTGGGTCATTCCAAAAGTGCATTGCTCCAAATTGGCACATAGTTTGTGTTGCCACAATGTTTGGAGAACTTGTCAGATGAGGTGAAGGTTGCTCTTACCAACTCTAGCTGAAGATCAAGATGTAATCCAAGTATACCACTACAAATGAGTTGGTGAATTGCCACAAGATGTCATCCATTAGCCTCATGAACTTTGTAGGAGCATTCATCAACTCGAAAGGCATAACCTATTAGGTAAACTTGACTTAGGATAGAGTTAAAGTTGCCCAAGTTAAATAGTGATGGTTTTGGGGTACATGGTATTGTGCACCCATAATATTCTGCTCGTGGTATTATATGTAATGGAGCTTATAAAAGGCTGGAAGGACTTCATTGTAATGCAATACATGGAGGTGAGCAGTGAAGACTCACTTGGTCGAATTGGCCAAGGTTTTTGCCAATGCTAATGAGATCTTATTAGGTTGGGTTTTTCCCCGGATTTGGGGTTTTCCCAGATAAACATTTGTGTTTATGTGTTTATGGTTGTTGCTGGTTAATTTTTATATTTATTCCTCTCCGTAATTATTTATGTTATGCAGTAAATTTCTTAACAACTGGTATCAAAGCCAAATCTTGGCTTCAAAGGGATTCAATGCAGTGTTTTTACAGATCTGGGTCTAGAAAACAATGGTGGAAAAATTGTACGTGGAAGAACCTCGAGGAGAATGTGTGGAAGATAGTGTCATAACTACCAGCGATCGCAGTGCATTTGCAATATTTACCGGTTTGGAACATGTTGACGAATTGTTCATGCGGCTTCGAAAATTATTCATTTTCTACTACGTGAGGCCTCCAGTGTTGGAATCTACAAGGTTCTCGTCGGGCTCACAGTTGGCGCGGTTTGATAGAAGTTTTTGATCAAATCAAATTGAGAGAGGATGGATCAGAATCATAGCAGCAATAAACAAAAAAAAAAAAAATAATGAAGTCAAAATTATTGCATGTAAATGGGCATACTACTATAAGGCCTGGTAAGGCATGTGTGCCTCTCAGTAATCACCAGTAAAGTTTGGGTTAGACCTAGGTGATAGGGGGGATGTCGGGTTAAGAATACCTAGAGTAAAAACACTGAGGGGGGTAAGAGCTAGAGTGAGCAGGACTGTCTCACTTAGCAGGTTTGGCTGGAGTTAGTCAAGGAACCCCAAGACAAGTTTAAGGGGGGAATTGTTGGGTAAACTTGACTCAGGATAGAGTTAAAGTTGCCCAGGTTAAACGGTGATGGTTTTGCGGTACATGGTATTGTGCACCCATAATATTCTGCCATGGTATTATATGTAATGGAGCTTATAAAAGGTTGGAAGGACTTCATTGTAATGCAAGACCTAGAGGTGAGCAGTGAAGACTCACTTGGTCGAATTGGCCAGGGTTTTGGCCAATACTAATGAGATATTATAAGGTTGGGTTTTTCCCTAGCTTTGGGGTTTTCCCAGATAAACATTTGTGTTTATGTGTTTATGGTTGTTGTTGGTTACTTTTTATATTTATTCCCCTCCGTAATTATTTATGTTATATAGTAAATTTCTTAACATAACCAACCATTCGAAAAGGCCCTCCTTGGCTTTGAAGGCAATCTTCCACACATTAGATGGTTTGATTAGTACTCGATAATATCCTAAATTGAAGTCAATCTTGCTGAAATATTCCCCCCCTTCAGTTGGTCTAGAAGGTCATCAATCCGTGGGATCAAATACCTATTCTGGACAGTGATCTTGTTCAGCACCTAATAGTCAATATAGAGTCTCCAAGTCCCATCCTTCTTCTGTACCAACACAATGAGGCTTCCACAAGGTGATGAACTCGGTTGAATGTGACCTTTCTGCAACAATTCCTAAACGTACCTCTTGATTTCGTCATTCTTTAGAACGGAGTGCCGATAGATTGTTCCATTAAGCATCGATGCACCTAGGGTTAGATAGATGGAGTGCCTGACCTAGTAGTGCAAAGGAACCTATGCGGGGGAGGTGAGAACTTCCTCTTACTCCTCCACAACCTTTTCCATTTGTAGTTTTCATGTGGATGGGTCCTGTCTAGAGGTCATGGCCATCGTCTTCTTCTTTCCCTAAGGTCATATAATGAGGAAAACAAATTTCCCAATTTTGGAAATGAGCTTACTGCATTATTTTGCAGTAACTAAAGAGATGGCAGTAGGCGGTGCTACCTCTGGTATCCTATACAACTTATTTCCCAAAGTAACAATGACAACATGAGGCCTTTATTCATACATAGCATGTTGCTTCTACCAGTATGTTTGGCTTAATAATACATCACAAACATCAAGGGGAGCAACGTCACATAATACCTCATCCGTGAAGGGCTTGATGTTGTATGGAAGGTGAAAGTACTAGCTCATGTGAAGATCTTGCTTTTGGTGAAGCCACCCGATGGTGTATGGTTGGGGATGTGTTATGGTCGGTAAGCCTAGCTACTTCATGACCTCTACCAAAATGAGGTTATTTTGGCTCCTGCTGTCAACAATGTACTGTAGTGGGTAACCCTTTACCCACATCTAGGAGTGGAATAGGCACTCCTCCTCCTCCTCTAGATCTTCGAGTTCCTCCTTTTGGATCTTCACGGTGCAAACGATGGTGTTAGGCTCTGCATCAATAATATGCTTCCCTTTGTCATTCCCCTTGTCAAGTTCTAAGTCGAAGTCGGAACATGCATCTGATTCCGAAGCCTTTAGCTCGTCCACCAGTGACTTCTTGGCATGACACGCACTTGTATTGTGAGTGGAGCTCTTCTGGAACTCACACCACTTTCCCATGTCATTCTTTGGCTTCACGGTGTTGTTCTTTTCTTGCAAATTTGGCAGGTTGTCCTAGGCCACCGCACCTTGGCTTTGTCCTTTGTTTTACGGTTTGGGGACAACTTTCACTTGCTTTGGATTCAGAGATCCAAAGTCTCGCTTCTTCTGTTTAAACTTCTGCTCGATCTTAACAGCATATTGATACATCGTGCCAAGTGAGGAGATGTCCCAAAACTCCATCTTGTCCTGGATGTACTGTGTAGACAATTGCGGTATTTGAGTACCAAATTCTACTTAGTATCCTTGATACCTAACTTTGTCTGAAGGGTATGAAAAATATTAATAAACTCTGGCACATCTTTGTCCCTTCCCTGCCACAACGTGGTCCACTTTATGTGTTTCTCCTCATAGCTTTTGACAGGGTAGTACTGCTCCTTGGTGGCATCCCGGAATGAATTCCAAGTGGGTGCAGCTGAAAACAGTGAGGTCGTACTTTCATCCATCTGCTCGTAGTAGGTTTCCCACCAGTCCTTGACATGGGGGGTGGCTTTGAGAAGAGCAAAAGTAGTATTTTCCCATCCAGAAAATTCATGAACATAAAAATACCCTTCTAGCATATTTAACCATTTATCTAGAATGTTTGCATCTATCTGACCCTCAAATGTGGGAATGTGAAAGTTAACTTGTACCTTAAATGGTGTGGCACTTCCAGATTAGCTGCTAGAAGTAGATGTGTCACCCTTGGGTCATCACTAAAGGATCTGGGAAAAGTTGTCCATCATAGCATTCCTTTGTCGCTCGAGGGCCTCTTCGAGCAAGATTTTCATAAGGTCTCCTGCCCCCTCGTCTTTCTTTTCATTTTCCATGGGAGGTCGTTTGGATTTGTGAGGCTGGGCTTGCAAAGGTTTGACCAGTTCAAGCCCTAGCTCCTTATATCCTAACTTCATTGGGGACATGCAAAGAAAAACAGAAAAGGGTAGACCGCTTTGATTCCACTGATCCACATTTAAACAGGAACACAACAAGTTAAAAATATAACCATAAATACAGAGATGCAACAGAAGTAATACTTCATTTCATTAATGTAAAATACTGAAATATGCCTAGTAATAGAAATGGAAATAAACTAGCTCGGGTGATGGTAGCTTATCCTTGAGAAGAGATGTGGCGACTGCATACCTCTAAAATGCCTTACAATGAGGCTCAAGGGCCTTTTTATTATTGAACAATAAGAGAAAACCCTAAACAACCAAAACCCTAACTCGAGGAGATGTAACACCAAGAGTTTATGGGCCCTGTTGGGGTTAGTTCGACAGCCAACTTCCCGGGGTCGTGACTTGGTCATATTATCTCCATTTGATGTGCATGATAGCCCTCTGAGGACTATGATGGAAAAGACGATTTTATCAAAAACAAATTGCCGGTAGATTGCTAAAAAAAACATCATTTAGGGCCTCAAAATGGCTCCGAAAGTTTAGGACCCGAAAAACTGCTAAAAATAGTAAATTGTGCTACAATTGAGGAAACTGAAAAAAATGAAAGAAAGAATGGTGGGGGTCCAAGTGGAATTGGTAGGTGGCCACAATTATCCACTTGGATGAATTGTGGTAGTGTTTTTGTGGAAATGGTGTACCAAAATACATCTCCTTAGCAGTTGATTATTCCCTGCAAAGTATCAAAAACATAGTTGGTGTTGTTAGTGAACAGACTTATATAAACAAAGCATTAAAAATAGTGAAAAAAATGCATATACAAATGAAAACTAAAACAAAGAGATAAATATACAAACAATGCTCAATGGAGCATACAAGTCAAAAAAATAATGGAAACATTTCTTTACTGACTGATAGTCGTATAAGTTGTATACAATAGATGAATCTTAGACACTTGAAGCGAATTATTTGAGCTATGGTGGTCAAAAATCCTCAGCAAGGGGGTTCTTTTCCTCAATCTCTTTGCAATATTCTCCTCTATCCCAAAGAATTATGAATACTCTCCAATGGTGGACTCTTCTCATCTAAGATGATGGATTGCTTAGAAGCAATAAGGAAAACATGCTAGTGCTCTTATTTTCATTGGCTTCAACAATGGAATGTTGGTTTTCTCTGATAGCAATTTGGCCAGCATAACAATGTCTTGTATTTTGGTTCTCCCATGGCCTGTTTATATATAATATTTGAATGCATATTCCCTCTCTTGATTCGTGCATGACAATAACCCATAAGTAGGACAAGATGATTTGGCAAGGTTATATTTAACTAAGCTCCTTAAGGTCAATGGGTGTTGATCCTAGATTTTTGCTACATGTATATGACAATTTTAGAGTTGTTATCAAGGAGATTATGGAAAAGTGTGATTACATATATAAAGATCATATAAGTCACTAACATACCTTGAGGTAATTGGATTTTGAGTCCAAGTCTTGATAAATATTCTGACTAAGTAATGGCATTACCTTAGTTATAAGGTAAGGTTCTTATTATTTCTTCACCTCACCCCCCACACTTCAAATGTTAGACCAAATAAGAAAGCGTCGAAACCTTTGTTCTTGTGAAAATGAGAAGAACCTTGAATAGAATGAACTCCCCTCCTTACTTCTTGAAGCATTCAATCACCTTACTGAAATGGTTAGATGATAGTTTAATTTCACCTTTCATCATACTCACACTCTCATGAGGGTGGAGAGGATCTCCATGTTTTCTCCTTGGCATATAATGTACTTTATTGAGCTCTATCTAATGATACATTTCTATATGGATCCCATTTTGTGGGAATTAGGCGCTCTCTACTTTCTCATGGGTAATGAAGAATGTGAGTAATAAGACTCAAAGCCCTTGTTAGAGTGAAGAGACTAAGTGATGAAGAGAAAGAGAATGATGTTTGGTGATGGGAAGGACATATTGAAGTTCAAGAGCTAGATTATAGGTTTACTTGTGACTTCTTTCTTAATCCAAGGTTCATTTGGTGTATTGCTTGAGACTCGGGTCTTTATCATTCCACTACATGGTTTTATGGTCTCAGAGCATAGGTTTTATTAGCTCCATCATCCATACATGAGTTTTTTTTTTATGGGAAGTAGGATGGTATGGTGCCCAACAATAGGGGTGGGTATGTTGGCCTTGATTATTGTGGATAGGGCATTGAAAATATAGAGTGGAGGTTTTTCAATCCAAAATAAATTTGTTGTGAATATCAAAAGTTCCTACAAGAAAGAAGGGAAACTTTTTAATTAAATCAAAATTTCATATCAATTTAGAATTTTATATATGTTGAAGGTTGAACTTTGATCATTGATATTTCTATGCTCTTTTATTCCATAAAATATATATATCCTAAGAAAACCAATTAGGAAAATCCCCTCATTCTAAAGATGGTACCAAGAATAAAATGTATTCTTTGTTGTTCAATTCTAATACAACAATATACTTATTAAGGGCTCAACATGTCACTCGTGAGAAATTATCCTATGTGAGAAGGAAGGCACTTCTCTCAACCATGCAGACTAGATGCAATTGACTAATATTTATATGTCCTATTCCAACTATCAAACAATAAATTTATGAGCTTTGTCTCAATCACTAAACTACAACTCTACAGATCCAAGAAACAATATTGAATATAATAAAAAATGGAAAAATCTAATAAAATGTCGTGCCAAAAAGATAACACAAAGTTGTAAATTATATGTGGTAATGCAGTAAATGTTAGCCTTGGGAACACAAAATAAAAGCATACCATCTTATTTATGGAGGGAGGAAGGGGACTGAAACCATAGCTAGTACATGATAAAATGTGTAGTTGGCTAACTCTAGAGATGATCCTACTAAAGGTCAACATACCTTTAATTACTATGGTTATTGTCACCTTGTAGATGGAAATTTTGGGATACCTATTGACCACACTAAGGGGTCCTACTCTCAATCCTCATAAAATTTTGGTTTGGAGCTCATGGTGGGAATAACAATCATTTCATTACATGTGCTAGAATTTTTTGGGATGAGTTATAAAGTTCAAGATGGAATTGGTAAATGGGAAGCTCTTCATGTGGTTCAATCAACTAAGAAAGGAAGTAGTAAGTTGCAATTAATAAAGACCATGCCATTTTTTTTTGTAAAATGGGAAAATCATTTATTACTTGAGCAATAAAAAGCATACATCATATTTTATACGTACTGGTCTGCCACTAGGGAAACCAAACCAGTGGCATAACAATACAACTTTTGTCATATAAATTGTGTGAACTAGATAAAAAAAACCAAGAATATAATGTAGATAAAAATAATTTAACAATTTGAAAACTAAACCAAATATAACAACACCTATGATCATAGCTAGGCTACTACTATCATATATAGTAAAAAAAATATTAAGAACATCTACTTCGATAAGCAATTGACCTGGATTGTTGGGTCGCTATAATACTACTGTAGCCCCTTATTATTATTGTTAGTGTAGACCCCTTATTGTTATTTTTGTGCCTATGTATCTCCCATATTGTTACTATTGTGCCCTATAGAAGCTCACTATTGTTATTGTTGTGCTCTTACATTATTATTGTTATGTAGGCATTGATTATATTGTGACCCCTTAGACTCCTATATATAGAAAGAAGGTTTTGTCATTTGAATTATCCAAGAATTGTTCATTTATGTAATGTAAAGGAGGTTCCCCCTAAAAGAGGATAATTTTTAAGTAGTTGACCTATTTATTTGTGAATTGGTTGCATAAAATTTGGTATCAAAGCTTTGGATTCTAGGGTTGTGCTGCTTCAAATAGGCCATCATGGAATTTTCTCTATAACCTTTCTCTATGAAGCTTCAGAAGATGAAATTGCAATCATGTGGACTTTAAATCTTGGTCAACTTTGTGTACAAATTTCATATCTTGTCTCTCTATATGTTTGGAGACATGATGCGAGTAAGTTAGGGTTTTTGCAAGCTCCAGAATCCCATCTGAAACAGGTGGCCTAGGGAAAAGCATCATAACGTTCTCTTTGATCATCAGATTTGAATTTCATAAAATGTGATAGAAAGAGGATAAAAATTATCTTTTGGAGTATCATTTTTAGGGCTGAAGGTTGAAACAGTGACACATGGAATTCCATACAAGTTCGCTCTACTAAACCAATTTATAATCACATCATCGTGGGATATTGGGAATAACTATTTCTTGAAGAATACAATATTTCTTGAATTGCTAGGTTATAAAGAAGACACATAGGGATAATAAAAAAAATAATTTAATATCTTTAAGATTCGCAATTATTGATATACAACAACTACAATATCGAGCTCCTAAAAAGAAATAAAAAGGTGTGTACTTTTTAAATTTTGCATAACTTTTGTTTGAAAAATAAATTTGAAGTTATTCAAAGGGATTAATGAAGCATAGATATCATTTCTTGATTTCAAAAATGCTTGAAAGAAAAAAATAGACACACCTAATAAGAAACCAGAAAGTTATTCTATGAAACATGAAGAAGAGGAAGAAATGCATCATGATATATCAAAATTTAGTGATCAAGTGCAACAAATTTGGCTCTCACAAAGAGTAACCAAAAATTAAATGGAAGCTAAGATAGATGGTTTGAATAATAGTTTAAAAATCAGACATGGAAGGTTTTAAGGATGGCATGAAAGCTAATATTGATGGAATAGAAACATAAATCAAAGGAAACATGGAAGATTTGAAGAATGGTTTAAAATAAGACATGGAAGGTTTGAAGGAAGGCTTGACGAAGTTGCTACAAGAAATGCTTCCTAATGGAAAAAAGGTATTAGATGAAAATCATGATAAGAACAAAATAAATGTTAATCATGATTTCATAGACTCCAACATTGGGTTAAAGACCCAGTATATTCCAAATCTTGATATGAGGAAGTTTGATGGCAAGGATATGGCAACATAGATACTACAGATGGAGCAATATTTTGATCTCCATAATGTGAAACACACACAAAAGGTATGCATTACAACTTTATATTTAGAACCCAATTAGTTTTTATGGCATCGATGGTTTTGTTCTTGTAAACCACTTGCCAATTGGTCAATTTTTATGGAGGAAATGATAGCACATGATGAGGATACAAAGAGAAACACCTTGTTTAGCCAATTGATAAATCTCAAACAAAAGGTTTTAATGACAAAGCACATTGAGGACTTCCAAAAGTTGAATATAAGGGTAAATTATATTATAGAGGAGCATAGGATTGATGTCTTCATAAGGACTTTAAATTATAACATCCAACATGAGGTTCACCTTTCGAAATCTAATTCATTGGAGAAAGAATTAAAGTTGGTAAGAAAAATTGAAAGAAAAATTATGGAAAAAATGAAGCCTACCACCCACAACTATAAAGATGGAAGTGTTTATGCTCCTAGCCCTCCACAGTCTACAAGGTTGACACAACAAAAATTGTAGGAAAAAGGAGAAAAAATGGATTTTGTACAGTTGTGATAGAAAATACACTAATGGTCATAAATGCATTGAGAAGAAATTATTTTGCATAGATTGTGAAGAGGAGGAAGAAAAGGAACAAGAAACTTCAAAAGAAGAGGATATACATGTT